>JAIPMN010016320.1:0-13233 GCA_020650975.1 Apostichopus californicus
ATTCATTTTCAAATTTTCAAATCCAGACCAGCGGTATATATAGAAACGTAGCACATGCTATAAAGTAATGGAATTCACAGTTTGAAGTTAAATCACAAAGTTTCACAGTTGATTACCTGCCAAATTTGGTTCTCCATTTTCGGTTAACAACGAATGATAACCTAAATTACATGGCGGGGTCCCAATCAATATTATATTTCCCTGCATCTGCTCGTGATGACGTGGAGAGAAACTCCACCAGTATTTGACGAACACAGATATTTCTAATTCTCCCATAGAAAATCTAGGACAAGATACCCAATGATACGTGAACGAATGCCGCATCCCTCCATCGGCCATTTGTGAGGGATGAAATGTAACTAAAGAGATTTGTTGCCTCTCTGGGTTTTTTTTTTTTTTTTGGTTTTAATTTTTTTTTTTTGGGGGGTTTAGATTTTTTTTTTTTAAAGTTTTTTTTGTTTTTGTGCATGTCGGCGGAGAGGTCCAACTGAATGACGTAAATCCTAACGAAAGATGACGTAGCGCAGATTTGCTTTACAGGGCTGGATTTTTTTGTGGAGAAGGTTAAGTAATGAACAAGATCCCTGGATGTGTGAGCATGATTCTACAAATGTCGTCGTCGAGTTAGAGAACAGATATGACGTTCAACTAGATCAAATTCTTTCTGTAAAAATCTTTGATATGAACTGGAGAGGGTGAGGCAGATCTATTAAGCCCGAATAATATTTGGAAGTCTGATAATTGTTTAATTACAATCAGAAACAAAAGATCAATTTTTAGTTTTTTTTACTGTAAAGAGCATTCAACATCTATGTGATGTCTTTGCTAATTTGGACATAAAATGAACCTTTGTTGAAATCCTTGTAATAAGCATTTTTAATTTGCTCCCACTAAAGAAATTTAAAAACCTCGGAAACCAGAGACATCAGGAAGATGTACAAGGTTGCTGTATCACTGAGTTGGTTTATTGTGGATTTCCTTCTTGCAGATCTTACACATTGCAAGAGAGTGCAAAATGAACGTGGGGGTGGGAGTATTCTTTTCCGTTAATTTCTATCGATACCAATGAATTGAACATTTTTCAGAGTTTTAAAATTATGCCAGTAGTTCTCAATATTTCTCTCATCAAAACATAGGTTTGGAAAGATAAAAAAAGAAAAAAATCTAATTAAGGTCAAGTTTATAAATGGGCTGTTCTGTGGTGAGAGAGGTTTGAACGAAATCAAAGAAAAGGCTGCAGATACGGAAAAAAATTTACCTTTTTGAAACTAACAACTGTAGGTCTGCCTGTATGAATGGGATTTGACAATTCAATACAATTTAATACAATTTAATGAAAGGGTCTTCATTTTGATTTTCGTTTTTAACAATTTTTCGAAAAGATTGCAGTCCTAAAACATGCTTAAAAGAACAGAGAGTAAATCAAAAGCGTGGCTCTATTTTTTTTTTTTTTCATAAAATTGGAGTTTTTTTACCACTTAACCTCGACTTGGAGGTTGTACAGTTAGAAACTCAATAAATTACGATATAAGTTACTCTTCTCTAAGATATGTGTTTTGACCACATTTTCACACATTATGACATAATATGCTCCCACCACAAAGACGACGATAGCAATTTAACGATATTATATCGTCTACGTAACAAGCCTACAACGTTTATCGTAGCTAGATTTAAAATTGCTATTAAAAAGAAAAACGAAAAGAAAAATGTAATTCTACTACGAGTTTAAAAAAAAAAAAGACAGAAAGATTTTGAACTATTAGGATTTTCACCTGACGTATCCCCGATTCCATTAACTGTCTGGCGCTGGTATAGAACTCCCCGATAAGATCATTGGCACTACCCTCATCATGATCGAAGCACATAATCTAGGAATAAGGAGACACAAGCAACAAAAAAAAAAGAAAAAAAGAGACCGTCAAAATAAACATTCCAGGCTAAAGCTAAACATGTCTTACGCTTCTTGCCAACCGATTGGGTAGTGGAGAGTACAAACGGTGTGCCTCTCGACATTCATCAAACATTTTGTCGTTACAAAAGAATTTCAAAAGTCAAGTTTTTTGGCAGAACTTTAAACGATTCTCCAAAACATTATGGAGTCTTTGCTGCCAAGACTTTCGATATGGACAATGTATATTGGACATCGAGAAAAAGAGAGGATAAAAAAAGTGGATTTATAAACCATAAAAGTTGTGAAAAGGGGGATATGGACAACGACTATGTCTGCCATAGCCGTTATCGTTGCCATGCCAACGAAGGTGGTGTGTAAGTGTGTTGGTAATCAGAAAATATCATGCTCATGGAATTTCACGGCAACAATAAAAGTAAAAAAACAATGTCAACAAGTGCATTGTGGGTAAAATGAACACTCTTAAGGTTTTGAGAGTTGCCAAGTGTGCGAGAGAGGCAAGGGAACGGCAAACTCTTTCTGTTAAATAAAGAGATGGTTATAATAAACAGTTATAAAACAGGAGGAAAAAGTGTCATTTAAAATATGTCAAAATACAAAACTGGATTTCCACGCTATTCACTTGCCATGCGACATGCGTTGTGTGCATTGGAGGATTTGAGGAGATAAAAAGAGAGAGTTTTGTGTCATAAGGATGGTAAGGTCATAGGGGTTAAAGGTCAATCGGGATAGGATGGCCACGCCAAGCAGTTATCAACCGGAGGGTACCTGAGATCGACTGTTAAAAATAAGTTCTCTGGCTGTCGTATAGAATTCCCCGATCAGGTCATGGCCTCCGTCAAAATCGTAATCAAAAACCTGCATCTGTTTGGAGAGTCGAGGTTAAGGGTCAAAAGAAAACATTAGTAAACTCAAGAGAAAGAAAGAAAGAGAGAGAAAATAATTAGTCATCGCACGAATCACAGACAGTAATTTACATCACAAAAGATACATAACAGTGATAATGAAGGTAACAACTAGAAAACAAAGTCTATGACCACAACATTTGTTTATATGATACAATTTTTCTATTTACAAAAATTCATTTTGCTCCCTCGTTCATTATCTGCAAACTCTTATTATGAATATTTAATTACTACATTAATTCATTCACCTTTTTTACACTGTGTTAATAAACACAATAAAACCAAAAATGGAACTTTATCATAAGTGATGTTCCCAAGATTGCAAATACCATTGTAATTGCTGCTCTTCAGCAATATTTTCCCCAGTAAGGGGCAAATCAAGCCTGGAGGGGTGTTGACCTTTAAGCTGGGCTGCCACTAAGAATTGAATCATACATTTTGAAAGACTGACTTTTAGAGTTACAATCAACTATGACCAATTTGAAAATTTAGTCCTTGACAATCAATACAGTATACAGTTTAAACATATAGCATTGCTTTAATTTGTCTTGTTGCCATGGCAGTATACACCGACAGTTAGTAAAAAACTGCAAAGTCTATCAATGCCATCATATGTGAGTATGCAAGACCAAAATGCATAACACCAATAATATGTTACTATAACCAAACTATTAACACCAATAAGGTAACCGTAGATCATAATGACTAGATATATAACACAGATTAAGACATAATTTAAGACATATTTACAGAACGGAAAAATTTGTCTTCAATTACCAAGATTTTGATTGGATTACACTGAGCAACAGGCAAAACGGTCTTGCTGATTGGTACGCCATTTGTAATACCAACATGAATTAAAAAAGTGTGCATGTATCATAGCCAAAAATTGTATTTTACTTGCGATAAGCAACGAACTGTACTCAACGTGACAGGTAACTGCCATATCTTAAATATTGGTCAGTTATTAAATGCTAGAGTTCAACACAATTCATGAGCTAATGCAAACACAAAAGTAATACTTATAATAATAACAACTAAATTCCAAACCAGCATAATTTGTTGTAAATATACCATTTAGAGTGAGAGAAAAAGGGAGATATAAAATGCATATATAACTTTTCTCTCGTCATCAAATTGATTTTAATATCAGCGCATAAAGGTCCTCCGTATTGGTCACAAATTTAAACACGCTAAAACTTGCTGAAAGTTTTCAAATCTACTTAAGTCAAAGTTTCCCGAGGGTTTCATGCATCCTCCACATTAAATTCTAGACATTTACTAAATGAATACCACTCCTATTATTAGCCCTTGTTGATGATTGAGTAGGAGTGACCACTTGAGACTGTTTATAGCATATTTGGGGAAAATACTGGTAGCCATTAATGAAAGGTTTTCATAGTTGCCTTCATATATAAATGTTTATATATATTTAAAATTTAATTATTAATAGAAAAAAAGTAAAGACTGGTAAAACTGATTACAGTTAGAACCCATCAAGCATTAAAAAATATTCAATTTTTTTTTATAATGTTCGGTGAACATCTTTCCATTTTGAATGTCATAAAAAATATATATATATCATTAAGTTTTAATTAAACAACAAAGAGTTGAACTTTGATCGATGAATAAATTAACACTCATTTTGTGAAGATGGTATAAAAAAAACCTTAACATTTATAGCTTTATTAATAAAATATGAAGATTAAATAGTTATCAAATAAATACCAAAAGAATAAAATACTATCACTGTGGTTGTGCAGATGATGTAAACTTTGAGAAAAATTGCTTCCAATTCCTAGACAGTTTAACAATATTTAGCTGGGATATGCAAACCTCAGTGTCAGTGATTTAACAATATTTATGTCTATAATAATTCTAATTATTTATAGAGCATTTACCACAAGATCTATCTGTGATAGAAGGTTGATGGGAAGTTGGAGGATGCAGTGGGAAGAACAGGGAGATGGAGAGGGACGACTGATGGTAAAAAAACGGCCAGGAAAGCAAACGGTTTTTTAATAGAAGGGGAGAGAGCTCCTATTAGAAGGGTAGGTATTTTTCTCTTTTTTTTTTGGTCTTTGAAAATCAAGAAATTCTGGCAATTTTTTTAATTTATCCATTTATGGTGTTAATATAGTTTCTTGATTTTGCTGTTTTTAAGATTTTTTTTGTCTATTTCTGTTATACATTGAAAATTCCTCAAAAGGCCCACTATTCTCAAGTTTCTTACAACTTTTAAATCAGCATCTCAGTTACCATCTCTCATCTGTGATCAAAATTTGTCACTTAATTATGAATTCACACCAAGACTAGATTAATTTCAAACAATATTTTATTTCCAGTTATAAGAAAAATATGTGGATGCTTTTGTTATCTGAGACGGGCTCAAATTTCGGAACAGAAAATTTGACACATTTCAACAATGATCGATTCAATATTGTATAGAGAAAAATCTGCATTCCATGGACGATGTGTTCAAAGATAAAGAATCATGGGTGATGGCTAATTGAAATATAATATGCAAAGACCCTTGACAAAGGTTAATAATAAATCAATAAAAAAAAAGGGAAAACCAATTAAATAATTAAAGGAAAGAAAGGAAAAAAAGCCTGACTGATCTCATAATAATTCTGCAACTTTTGTTGGGTTTGTGACAATTTTTTGGGAACTTTACTCATCGCGACGATGAGAGCACAGAAGGATTTGTGAGAAACCTAAATAGCCTGTTTGTATATGAGTGGCAGTGTACATAAGGTGCCGTTAACTTACATGCATAACAGTCATCCAGTACTACAATAAAAGTTTTAGTCTTTTAGATATTTTTTTTTAGATTATTTTCAAATTATGGAAGCTTCAAGCTCTGTTTAACGTACAACCTTATTGATTTAAACATGCGTCTCTCATTTGGAATATAAACTTTAAAGTTTTCGACAGATTCTTCAAACAAACCGATTTATGGAACAAAGAAGTCATTTGTGCCTTTCAATCATAAGGTCCCGAGTTTAAGATTAATGTATGTCGTGCAGTTACAGAGTTGTTGACATTTGACAATTCATAATCATGGACGTTAAAATATGAATCTAAGAGACTGACTTCGGTCAGCTTGCGGCTTTGATAAGCCAATGAGGCTTCTTCGCGAGTTCCTGCTTGCAGGAGGATCTAAAATACATACATTTGTTATTAGAGGTAATTAAAGGCATTTTAATGGCCAAACAGCACTGGATGCTTATAATGCTTCGAAAAATAGAGCTACCATCAAACGATGCCAATGATCCATGACGGTATGCAGAGAGATTTGATCTTTTAACGACAAGTCAATAATCCTTAGAATTCTTCCAGACGTCATTTAACGATCCTTCCTTAATTGAAAGTCTAAATCACACACACGCTATCTGAAAGAATAATAAAACTGTCTGCCGTATCAAAGTATCACTGTAAGCCATTAACTTTAAAGCTAACCTAATTTCCAGCTATAAGTGTCTAGCCATATGCTAATATATAATTTCCATATTTTTGTTTCAGGCAAAGCTATTTTCCCCCTAAGTCTGTCAGACTTGTAATAAGTCTGATGTATAATATGCTCTTTACTTGCAGCAGTCTAGCACAGTTGCCTGCGCTTGTATTTTTAACCCTACATGCATTTTGTACAGTTTGTACTCAAGGCTATTTGGAAAAGCTATAGTGTAGATATTATAGAGGATAAATGGGAAAGAAATTTATGGCTAGAATAGGATTCAAAACCTGCATTGACCTCTGGATTATCAAGCCCATGCAGCGCTCTACTAACTGAGCTAGCTATCCAGAACTTATTATAGTAGTTGGTGGCCATCATCCCTATTTTAAGAATTTCTTTGCTGAGGGTGCCCAGTCAGAAGCCAAAGTACCTTGCATGCTGTGTAACTGGGGGTCACGCACCAGTTTCATTCCATACAACCCAGAAATCAGCAGGGAAGGAATCTCAAATCCTGTTCTAGCCATAAATTTATTTTCTCTCTACTTTTGTCGAAAACCATTTACTATATATAAATTAGATACAAAACTGTTGGATTATACTCTAGCTAATACTCATGTTTAGGTCTCTGTACGTATAAACAGCAATCATATCACGAGGATAATTCTACATGTATTCATACTCACGTGATTGCTTTCATACTCACATAATACTCATACATACGAAGCAGAATTCTACATGTACTCATACTCATGCAGTTGCATTCATACTCACAGTGCACATACCAAGGGTAATTGCACATGTACTCATACTCATGCTTTCGCATTCATACTCACGATACTTGTACTAAGGGGAATTCTACACATGAACATGCTCATCCTTTGGCAAGGAATCAAAAAGCCAGTCAACAATTAGAAGTACTGTATATTCAAGACATTTTGAGGCAATGCTGATGTTCTGTCAAAGTACATGTAAAATAAATATCTCAGATACATCATCCCATAAAACAGAGAGGTTTTTCCACGAAGAAAGTCTCATTCCACATTTCAAACCAATGTTTTCACACTTCTGATAGCTTAAAATATGACGTACTCGTACGTCACACCAAGTTATATACATGTATACATACACCTCGGCACGATTAACCGGGTGAAATACAGACCTTAATGTATTATATTATTCTCCTCCAACTAATGTAATATCATGAATTATTTGAATCCTTGCTGACGGTGATGATTAATTAAGAGTATTTTTCCGATCATCCTTTCGGCCATGTTTTTTATGTCTATGCCAGCTGGAGATGCTCTTAATATTCATTGACATGAGGTATAAAAAAACTGCTGTTTTGGGATTTATTTCCCCTACCCCCTTCCCCCCCCCCTCCCGTCATGCCACATTTACAGACAAGAGAAGAGAAGGAAACGCATAGCAGCCTAGTTGATTACTAACTAATCCTTCGACCACTTGTTTGAAGAAGTTGCGTGCAGCGCTGACAACATTAACGAAGAAAATGGTAACATTTTGCAGTAGCTTATTTCTTGAGACCGTGAAGAAGATTGTGTGGACAAAGAATATTTGATATTTGTATGGAATATCATCCTGACCTGACTGAATTAACTGCTTATGAAATGGGATGACTTTTAACTGATTCCAGTGATAAACAATGTAAGGCTTATATCTCAAAGAGAATATATTTCATGATGTTATAAAGTTGAAAACTGCATCGCAATATCTTTGTTCCAAACTCTTGGTAAGGTTGATTGAGTTTGATGTAAACTATGTAAATTGGCACACTGTCTATTCTTTCAGGGGGGTGGATTGCAGTATGTACATGGCCCATGAGAATTATCATCACAGCACATTTCCAGCACATTATTGTTCTTGATTAATCTTTGAAAAATGTTGAATGTTTTATAGGGGTCGATATTCTCTGTAATTATACAATTTCATCAAAATGCACCAATTTTTTTTTCCAGATACATGTATCACATTCCCGAGTGAATAATTCATGATCTTGGCATTACAAAATTCTATTTGGAGAGTCAGTTTGCACCTAGCGATGCAGAAAGTTACCAGCAACTTCAGTAATCAATCAGCCTCATGCAGCCACCAGGATAAAGTAAAATCTGAGTCAACTTTAATACATAGCTAGATCTATTGAAAAAGACTTAATTCTTCTCTTTACAAGTCTATACTGTTGTACAACACCCTGCAGCACTGACAAATGTGTTCACTCTGCAGCCATGTGGGTATATCTATACACATCACCTGTAATTGTTGTCACACCTCCCCCACCCTCACCCACCCCCCCCCCCACCACCCTGGTGTGTCTCTCCTATAGTATTTACACGATAAAACCGGAATCATAAAAGAGGAGAAATTATTATCTTACTGGCTGTTGGCCATCTTCTCTTTTTCTGTTTCTACCTACACTACCACCCCCCCCCTCCTCTTCCACCCCTCCCGGCATGTTCCCAGACCATATCGCTGGTGTATTAGTGCTTCTGATGATCAAATCCACGCTAATTAAAGCGTCGTTCACATGATTTAAGTGACATGTACGACACACTTAAACAAGGGAAATCTTCTCACAGCCATCAATACTGTATTCAGCTGTCAATTAATGTTATAGTAAATGTTTGGCATTTAAAGGTCATCTCTATTGACCTACCTTTTATCATTTAAATTAATAGTTCTATGTTTGAATGAGAGTACATACAGTAACTCAGGTATATAGTCAGAGTTTCTCTATAGTAGTCCCATATGTGGGTGTTCGGGAAGGTCAAACTTTCATCAACCCTACAGATCCTACCAGGCGCGTAGCCAAGGGGGGGGGCGAAGGGGGCAGCCACCCCCCCTTGAGCATATTTTAAAAAAAAATTTTTTTAATGTTTTTATGATATCGCTAGTAATTTCAAAAGAGAAAATGCTAAGATGCAACTAATAAGGCCTGGGAAGTGCCATTTCCAGCGATCTGGAAGGCATTTCAGCTCAAATATTTTTGTACGCTTCGCGCCAACCATGGTGATAGTTTGCAATGCCGTATCTACGGCCTTAGGCAAATTCCTGGCTACGCGCCTGGATCATCCAGATTTTCAACCAGATAAAAAGAAGAGTTTACAAGCTTGAGCACTAATTCTGACCATATTTTGTTCTCTTCAGCATATTTCTATGCAAGGGTAATTAAGGGACAATTACTTTCTTATATTAATAAATAAATTATTATTGTAAAACAGTCTTGATGATATAAATTAGAACCTGTGTAACAAGTCAGAGAGACGGCTAACAGCTGCAAACTTTAAAACGTTAGCCATTTTTGGGATAAAAATCTTTGAAAATAATCTGCTATCTCAATTTACCCCCCCCCCCCTCTGTGCGATGGCATATATTGCCACAGTTCTAGACACAAAAATGTTTATGATACACTGAACAAATCAGTGATTTGATCTATATTCCTGACACACTCCTTTATTTTTATTTTCCATATTTAATTTTTTGTATCTTGTTTCGATCCTCATCAATAACAACATGATCGAACCGCAATGGTCAAATTTTTCTTGAACATTGATAAGCTCATACGATACAGGCTGCCATTCCCATAAACCAGGAGATTTATTTGGCTCAATTTTGTTCTTCTTCCCATGGGTCTTTGATTCCCTTTAAAAGGCAAAACCTCGAGGAAAAATGATAACACTCCTAAATTATTTTGGCAGTTTATAAAAAAAAAACGGTTAAACTTATGAGGGGGTAAAACAAGGTATCTGAATCTTACAGAAATGAAAGTAAACAGCCTCTGTTTAAATTGTGTAGTTTGTAATCACTGGCTTTAATAGAGCAAGTGGACATAGACGAGAGCGAAATTAACTATTTTGGTGAACAGTTTCCACGGTGTACATAGATATAGGTCAGGGTCATTCCATTCCTCACCCAATGGCGGTGACACTCATACTGCGTGACAAAATTAGTTGTTGCTAGGATACTGCCCTATGGAATTATGGGATTCTTTGACTGTACTTTAAGCTAAAACATACACAGAAAACTGCTAGTTAGAAAATGAGATGGCTGTTTCGTGTAGAAAGTCATCACTGTGCACATTACATGTTGATGGGTTTCTGAAAATTAGGAAAGCAATTAGTCACTAATCGGCACGTATTCTTCACCTTGTAAATTGGTAGACGCACCTCGAATATTTAATATTCAATGTAAAGTAAGATTATAATAGATTAAAATAAGATTAAAATGCCACTATGTGCACGCAGCTATCTAGACTTACCAGAAATGTCAAACAGTATTTTATGTTAGTACAAATGACCTTGGCAAAATGAGGTTTTGGAAACATGTTTGATGTAAGTTGCAACACATCTTGCTGGAAAATACATAAAAATTTCCATGACTGATATTTTAGCCAAGAAAGAAAAGAGAGCAAATTCTGGGTGCAATATCTGACCTGGAGACATCAGCGGTCAAGAAGGCAAGATTTAGAAGAGAAATGCAAGAACAAAATCTAGAAATTTACATTACAGTAGTTTAATATGTACTTTTAACACCAATTGATGGCTACAGTATATGCAGCCACATCAGTCGATGGTGTATTAAATTAACACTAACGATTCCACACACAATATATTGCTCACACAAGTTATATTAATAATACCATGATTGTCAAATTGAAGTGGTTTCTTAGCCTTTTCAAAAATGATACAACAGACTATAATAATTTTGTTGGCACCTACTACAGTGAATGATTCAAATCACACATTTATTACCACAGCTTTAATACCAATGACTGATATCCCCTGAGTATTAAGCATTTATTCCCTTTTTTTTCTCTTCCCTTTTCACATGTATAGTTTTGCCCATACATCTTTTGGCATGTGCAGCTTGGCGAAACGGAAAAAATTAATCTCCGAATGACATAGAAAATATTCGCATTAAATAATGGCTTGCCAGCTGTTAAAGATCGTCTATCTTTATAGTCTCGGGTTTTAAGCAGATTTGCTAACTCGTAAATTTTTTATCAGTCAAAGTTTTACATCACTAATTTGCAAACAAATTCTCATTATATAACTATCTGATCGACCTTGGTAAAGACATTCGAGAGACCAGGTGACCAGTTTTTCGTCCTATTAGCATATCTGGGTGGGGAATGGCAACACTGTTTCACTTTAATTGCTGACATGTTGTCTGCTGTTTTTGGCTTATGCTGGGGGAAAGATTGAAGCTGCCGAGTGATGTTGCATAGATCGCCAACGTCTGTTCTCGAGAGGTTGGCACGACAACCGACCGGGAGAAGTCTTGAATGATGCATAAAGAGCATTCATAGAAAAGGTGGTTCTCATTGACCTTGAAAACGTCGAGTTCTATGCAACTGGTGGTGATTGTTAATTAAGTTCATGGATGTAAAATTAAATAAAATGAATATTTCTTAAAATGGGCTGTTGCAAGTCGACCTCAATCTTACACAATGGAGGTAAAAAAGGTGATTAATAATGTATGGAAAATGTATTTCTCTAGCTATAGTGAGAAGTGACCAAAATCTAGAACACACAAAACAATAATAATAATAGTAAGGGAGATGGGGGAGGGGGGAGGGGGAAGGAGGTGGGGAGATTGCCCTAAAACACTGTAGCGGCCACTAAATTCAACGATCTATTTAGAAGCATTATAAGATAACTATACTGTAGAGGAGATAGTAAAATGTTAACTGCATTTTTGACTTGGAGATATGGAAAGCTAAACAGAGTTTGTTCCTTTCACAATGAACAACCGAAATTAATAATAAGCTTGCAATTTATACGATGCATTTTTTATTTGGCCAACGCAAGCTTCTTCTGAATTGAGTTAAATTCTAGACTAGAAATATATGCTTAAGTTCTGTACTGTTGAGGGTTATTAAAATGAACTCACAGCATGCTGATCTCTCAAAACTGAAAAACATGTATAAAACTGTAAATATGATTAAATACATGTAGTATTTAATACAGTAAAATTGGAAAAAGTAGAAACAAACCAAATGGGGTGGCATTGGTGTTGTGATGATATTCATTCCAAAGTTTTGTTCTTTGTACAACAAACATTTGAAATAAATATGTTTCTATCTTTTTATGTTGCGTCGACCGAATATACCTGCCTCATTATGTCATATAATATTTACTGAATTATTCATATATACAAAGAATTGATACCTGCATTTTGAATGGGGCGCCCTTGAGAAAAGTACTAAATTTGTCCAGGCTTGCACTGGTTTCCAGTATGTATACAGTGGCGGAGCTAGGGGTATTGGTCAGGGGGGTCGAGAATGGTCTATAGGGGTGCTTTCGACACTATCTAAGCGGAGCGCCACCACAGGTTGGCGCGGAGCGTACAGAAATTTTTTGAGTAAAGATACTCCCTAGATCGCCGGAAACTACCCTTTCCAGGCCTTGCTAATTTGCAGATAAACGAAGAATAAATAGGTGTCATCGCCAACAAAATGTGACAAATGTCAATAGGTAGATGAGAGTGCAATAAATAAAGTCAATAATCGCGAATAAGTAAAAAGTGGTAAAAAGCTCAAAAGGGCGCCAGCAGTCCATTTGAGTCCGTCAGGGGGGGCATCCGCCCCCCCTGACTGTATGGACGCTCCGCCACTGTATGTATATAAAACAAAAAACCAAACTGACAAATAGCGTATGGATTCATAACAAAGGTACTTTAACATTGATATGTAAAGAATGCTGAAAATTGTCCTTGATATATATTATTTTAATTACCCACATAAGGGTGGCTAATTGATATGTGGAAAGAATACTTGAAAGTTGTTCCCCCTCCTCTCCCCTCCACCTATTCCCTTCCCAGAAAAAAGCAAAACAAAAACATACATTAATATATAACTGAATTTGAGTAAAAATATGTGAGGAACAAAAATGATACAAAATAAAAAAAGTGTTTATTTATATCTATATCTATATCTATATATATAA
>JAIPMN010016323.1:0-11162 GCA_020650975.1 Apostichopus californicus
TGAAAATAGGTTACCGAGTGCCACCGCACTGTCACAGTACTCACGGCATAATTGTCAGCCAACACAAAACGGCTAAGATTACACATTATAAACTCTGCCCACATTATAGAGGCAGATCTGTTTATTTACCTCGTCCTAAATTCCTCAAATAGAAGTTGTTACCGATGATGATGATGATCTGGGTATGTAGTCAGCAGGGTTGAGATTAAAGCAACACCACTTGAAAGTAGTGAAGCTACTCATACCAGGGACACTATTAAAAGTTATCTTGCCCATCTCTCTCTCTCTCAAGCTCAGGTACATACAGTAGCCACATAAAACAAGAGTGCTGAGTTGTGAGGAGACAGGTAAGATAGGATGCCAATTCAAAATGTTAAGTTTTCTTCCAAAGATCTACCTCGTCAAAAACGAAAAGCTACAGCCTGAGCTATAAAAAAAATTTATGAAAAATGCTGGCAGCCAAAGGCTGTATGAATATTATCAAATAATAGAGAACTTTATCTTTGCAGATATCAGCATAATTGGCTATTGGGTGATACTGCAGAGAACAGAAGATAATGTCTTACACAGCCCGGCTGCATTTATGCTGCAGCCCCCTCAGTATCAACCCATACACTATTGACACTGTGCCTTAAAAGAGTGTCCAACCATTTGCATAAATTACTACTGGTCAGAAACTTCTTACAGCTCAGCCCTCAGAGTTGATATCAATTAAATAAAAAAATTAAAATTAAATAATCCCATGCAACATAGATCATTAACCAATCCATACATATTTCATGTTAAACGATTACGTTACATGTCAAAAGTCTTGGATATTTCCCAACAAATATCTGTACATATTATTTACACTACATGTATCACTATTAAATTATGAGGTGTGGCACTTTGGTCCTGTAAGAAATCTCCAAAAACGATCCTTCTAGGTAGAATGGAAATATAAGGCACAGTCTAACTTTTATATATTTACCAACACAGCTTTTTTTGCTATTGATTTAGCTAGCAGTTTGTTAACAACATTTTCTTTCCCTTACTTATTCTTACTTTGGGTGGGGTGGGGTGGGTGGGTGGGTGGGAGTGGGAGTGGATAGTGGTGGGATTTTGCTATCTAAATTAACTGTCTTTATTACGATCCTAACTTTTAGCAATAATCAGTAGGTTTGGAACAATTGTCAACCAAAACACACATGTATGTATATAAAGACAGAAACAATTATTTTGGGGTTTTTAACGCTAACCTTGCGGTAAATTGGTTTCCTGCCAAATATGCCAACTTTCCTTTGAAAAGCTGTAAATATGGTCACACTAAAAGAAAAACACTATGTGCAATTCTCTTAATAACTGGAATGATTGCTGACAAAGAAATCCAATTAACAATAACACCATTCCATCGTGACAAAAATCGTTGCCCAGAAACTTCGGCTACATTAATTAGTACTAATGACATGCAGACAACAAATTCATAAGGACACTGTTTTCAAAGAAAAATTTTTTTTGCAACTGTTTGAAATGAAACTTGTAAGGGTATGCATTAAAATGGGTTTACAATATAGAAACATGAAAGCCAAAAGGCTTAGTGATTCCTTGCCCATAGGGAATATTTTTTGTAAGTACTGTGGTTTCAAATTGACACATTGTTTTTCATCAGGATTAGTTACTATGTTTACACTTAGGATAGGATGTTTAAGATCCATGGGGCATTGAATAACATTTATATGAACCAAGAATCACAATATCAGTCATCAAAGTTTTTACCTCTGAGATATCATGTTTACACTGCTTCAAAAGTTTGACCTCTGATGTCCACCATTTTGAATCTAGGGTTGTTGTACTCCCCATAGGTCTTTATGAATAACTAATAACAGAGGATGAAACGGAATGATGTCATATTAACACGGTCACAAAAAACCTCAGATGACCTTTGACCTCTACCAAAAACAATAAGGTTCCTGTACTGATATGGGGCACCCACACACCAATTATCATATTCATCACTTCCCTTACTCACACACAAGCCATCACCATCGCATAGATTCCTTTTGCCTTCGTCAAGGAATCAAAAGCCTTCAGACTTTCAATTTTCGTTCAGGTCTCCTTCAAAAAACTTTACTCAATCGTCAGAGGATTCCTCCAGCACCGAACCATTGCCATAACCAACAATATTTCCACCGGTTGCCATTTTCTGTTTCTCTTAGCTTATATCTTTTCCTCCTTTTTACTTTTAATTATTTATAAATATTACAAACATGACTGCTTTCATTAATTACCAATTTTAAATATTCATTATCCTCTTTATAAATTTATACTTTTTTCTTTTTAAACTGTGAGGGGTGGGTGGTGGGGAGAGAGGACTGAAATCACAAAAGGTCACTGCAATTAAAAACACAGCTTATGCCTTGCATAATTAAAAATCCATCCACAAACACAATAGTTCTGAAATGAAGCTTGTGAGAAGCATGGTAGTTTGGTTGACCTTTAATCAATCAGGCCTACTTCTTTTTTTTTCTTCTTCACATTTTTATTAGAATCATACATGGAAACAAGATCAACATCCATTAGAATGAGAAAAGAGGCAGAGGCCGTAATTTAGGTCGCCGCCACGGAGCAGTCACAAACCCAATCACTTTTATAGCCTTCGCCCGTAAATGTCGACATTTTTTGTCTTCCTCCACGAGGTATTACAGCTGCAACAAAATCAATGACATAACCTTTAAATGTTCGTGTCGGTTCTAACCATCTATTCTGGCATCTATAGTTTTAAAAGGAGGTTGGCACAAGTATACGGTTAATCTCTGCTAATCGAACAACGACGAGTGGGACGAACTTTGCACAAACCCTACCAAGAGTGTGGCATGCATGATCTTGTTGCCAGAAAAAAAATGGGGTGATAGTTCATTTGCATCATGGAGACATTCCAGATGGCAGGATTAGAACCATCATGTAGTAGATGTTGAAAGTAACATTTTATGACACTTTTTCTTAAATTCCTTTAATTTGCTAGGACTTCAGATCTGGCTCTGTTTGAAAAATTAATCCTAAAAAACCGCATTGACTTTGCTGCCATTAAAATCTTATCTGTGAAAAGCTTTGTCTGTGTTCTCTAGAGGGACATCAAGCCATGGCATATATAACTACTGCTTTTCTATGAGTGAATTTGGGTAGTAGGGGGGGGGGGTTGGAAAGTGGGGGTGAGTTGAATGAAAGTGAAAATATGAAGTGCTTTGTGAAAATTATGCTCTATTTCTTTACAGAGAAGGCGTACACCTCTTTTCCTCAATGACATTGACAAATAAATATTTGCACTATATCCTACACCTCTTTCTATCACCCTAAATCCCTACCTAACCTTAACTTCTCAATATGCCAGAATTCAATTTTGATTTCAAAGAGAAATGTGACTCACAATTTTTTGAGTGCTCCTTCATTTATAAATTCAATCCCAAATCAAACTTCTTTTCCATTCTTTTCTGATTATGACAGTAATGTTCTACAAAATACAATAAAATCTTTTTTCCATTTTTTTTTTTTTAGGGGGGGGGGTGTTTCATACTCAACTTGTGTCTTTGCAAAAGGTATGACATGTCACAAAGGTGAGCGAGCATGCTCGGTTGTTTACCATTGTCACTATGTCAGCGAAGCTCTCGTATACGAGACCGAAATATCGCAATTAGATGTCATTTCGCTCGATACTTGGTAAATTACGCCATTTATAAAATTCCTTCAAAGTTAGTGGCCGCTTTTTCTCGACGACGCTTCAAATCTGTAGTACCTACTACCTATGGTTCAATGGACATTAATATAAAGCATGATTTCGTTCTTCTTTGGAGTGAATAATTGTGTCAACACCTTGCGGAAGTAGAGCTAATAATATAACCGTTTGTAGCTCCCAGACTGTAAACATCCCCACCACGATGGTTGCACCAATATCAAATTGCTCCGAGTCACAGGAGTTCTGTTGCCGACGACTTTTTATACGCGAGATCCAAATTACGAGTATATATGTGGAGCTACAATTTCTCGAATATGTCAGAGCCGAATCTAAAAAGGCAATGTATCTCTCGCACGCAACACACTACTACGGGAGAATGAGGCACATGAATAAAAGGAAAACGACCTGTGGAAGCACAAATATGGAAGGAAGAAGGTGAGGAGGACGAACTCTCACTCACAGGCTAACTTTTTTTACTTTTATAACCGCAATTTTGTAAAAAAAAAAAAGTTCTCTAACCTGAACTGGTAGAATCCACGTCGATGTTCTCTGGAGAGGCCATATTCCACTACCGCTGACCATCCAGATCTTTTTATTTTTCTTTCCACCAAACAAAATTAGCCGAATTAGACGAGAACGAGGCAGACGAAAGAAACGATGACGACAACCGATATAAAAGCCGAAGCGATTCTTCTGTCGAGATTTCTCTCTTGTTTTCCCTCTAAATGAATGGTACTGACTTCCGCATCAACATTTAATTTCCGCATTCAACTTCACCTGGAGGTGAAAGAGGAAGATGAGAAAACATTTGGTCAAACAGAGTCGGGGGAGTGGAGGAAGAGGCTACAGCCTTATTGGGAAATGATCGTATGAAAACACAAAGCGACTCTGTAAATTAGCCCCGATTTCTCGGTCAGTAATTTGGTACTCTGGCTTTTTACAATTTCCTTTGTAGGTCAATGACATATAAAACTTAATGCCGTGACCATCAACTATAACTGACCTTTATAGCTACATGTGGCTAATTAAAGAGCAAAACACTTTCTTTCTTTTCTATTTTCTCCCCCCATTTAATATGTTAAACTCTGAATGTGCCCTTTTTTGCTAATAGAATTGGCAATCGACCGAGATGGCGTAATGACAAGAGGGGAAAGAGGGGATGAGGGGAAAGAGGGGACAAGAGGGGGGGATTTACTCCTGATTCTCCTGATTTACTCCTCAAGAGGAGGGAGGATGGGAAAACCTTAAATTAGACAATGATTCCATTCTTCATGAATCTACCTGAGGAGTTTCCTCTTACATCAAGATTCAAGTTCTAATTTTGTTCTTCAAAGCCTACAGGACAGTAAGTACTTGGTTTCTGAGATAGGTCAGGTTCAGATATGTAAATAATTTACAATTTTAAGGAAAGAATTTTCTGCAAAAATGTACCATTAATAGATCAATTTAAGTAGAAGTTTAGTTTTGATATTTGTCATAGACCAAGAAAGAAAAACAAAAGTTGTCAGTCATGTTTCTATAGTGATTCCAGTTTTCAAGATATTCAGCTTTAAAATATGCAAAATCTCTGGAATACTCCTTTAAAGGCTTAAAATTGATGATGACATCATGATGACATCATCTCATCAGTACCGGCATAAATGTTATCGTTAATCTGACAATGTTTTATCAATATGAATAACTCAATCAAACCATGTTAATTAATTTAACTTCACATATAACCAATTGCAGAACACCTACCCTTGAATGACATTTAAACAACATTTTGTCCTTGAGACAAATTTGTAACCCATTGTAAACATGTTATTTCCTTATGAGTTTCATGTTGCATCTTAGGAACTGACCTAGTGACCTGTGTGTTAGACTTAGTAGTCCAGTCACTTTAACTGATGAGCCACAGCTGTTTAAAGGGTCATTTCTCAAAACTTAAAATTGTAAATAAAAATTATGCAAGCTGGACTGATAAATATGGCTTTTAACAGTCTTTAAGACATATCAACATTCATGTTAGAAGAAGTCACCTTTTAATACACATACTGTACTAATGTTACTAATTTTCGACTGTAATAGTTTGGTATTTTAGTTTTATTGTATGCTGTCATATTGTATTGCTTTCGTCTTCAATTTCTGAATTTTATTGCTTTAATAATTATTGTAAGGATATTTGTTAATTTTTGTGATTTTTATGATGCAATATTTTTAGGCTGTAATATTTTTAAGCTGTAATAATTTTAAGTTGTAATATTTTATGCGATTTTGTGAAGTGCTTTGAGATCATTCTTTGATGTAGAGCGCTATATAAGAATTAATTATTATATTATTATTAATGTTATTGAGAGCAACTTTAATGAGGGATAAATTTTCTTAATAATGCTAGTTATATAGTCCATGACAGCTTGAGAAAGATTTTTGAAGGAAGGAAAATTGAATAGCCAATCTTTGACAGACAAATATCATCTATTGACAGTTCTTCCTTCACAACTTCCTACTTTGAAGTGATCTAAAATGAAAGGTTATGTGAAGTATCGGCTGATAACTACTTTCGATGTAGCAGGCCGTGACGGATTAACAGTTAGTATGTGAGTTCCCCAACACATTATTTAGTGTACATACATCACTGTATAGTGTGTAGGATCGCGCCACTGCATATGACCGAACTTCTCATACTGTCACCGACTGACCGTTTGACCAATTGAGCATACTCCCTACAAATTAGCTTAAATAGTCATGGTATAGTGTTTCACTGTTACTTGTATTGATTTTTAAAGGTTGGGAAACTCCTTAACACATCTTTATTTCCAATTTGATTTATTTTTGATTCCAATGCGATCATTCGTATTAAACGTTAAATACAATTATCACATGCAAAAGAAACAATACACACTGTTAAGAATCACAACGAATGATATGTGACGACTTAATCGTTGTCGAAACTTAATGAGAAAGATTCTCAATGAGAGAAATTAATGAGAAAGAATCAGGGTTTTTTTTCATTCCTTTGGTTTTATATATAACATTTATAAATATTAAAGTGATAGAATATGTCCTTAAAAGGACATAACTTTGTTAATATTTAAACCATATTTTATCTTTTTATATTTTATCTGCAGATCTACCAACACCAGTGCTTAAAACAATGAAGATGGCCCAGCGATTCACTCCATCCATAAATCAATCTCACTCAGGGGGAGCTGGTGAGGGAAGGGGGAGGGCAGTGGGGGAGTGTGGTAAAGAACAATGCTTGAAATTTAATAACCAAGCTGTTCACTGATTAAAATCATATATTTACAACAGGGTAGAAAGAAAAGCAAATACAAGTATGAGATACGGGTCTCACTAGAAAGACTGTTTTACGTAAGAATTCACAGCCAGTAGAAATTAAAACATACAGCACATGATGCATATTGTGTAAGTTACAATTTGATCTTCTATTTACTGTACAGTAAGTGTTTACTGAGGCCAAACATACCCAAATGCCTACAAATTTATGATGATAAAGAAGAGAAGGGGGGGATATAAGGGAATGGGGGAAAGTAAATGTGTGCATGGAAAAGGAAGGGAAACACAGGTCTGGGAATAGGTGAGAAGGAGGGTGAGGCTGAGAAAAGAGACAAAAGTAAAGAATGCTGGAGAGAGGGGGTGCTAAATGTGGACTTAGATTTTATTTGTTTAAATAATGGGAGAATCGACGGGTACAGTAATGGTGACTGGGTATACACTCAAAATCAAAATAAACTTCATTGGACATATCCACATGACTATAGGAACTTAAGAAACGAGAGAAGGGTTACAAAATGGGGGGAGGGGAGGGGGGAGTGGGAGATGGGAGAAAAAGGGGGGTCACTGACATATATATATTATCCAATTGGATGACACATCCAGAGCCATTCAGATTTGGTCCTGCACCTGGGTGGAAAATGTGAAGTCAATTGGCCCACCTTTTTCAATTTGTATTCCTCCCATAAGTATGAGCCCAGCTTTGTACTTTGCACTTATCTTCCTTAAGATAATTATGAAAATGAGAATGTACACTATATGCCCTTTATCCCAATCTCTCCAGGCTCCATTCATACTTCCCAAGCCCCATAAATTGTCCCACTACCCAGTAGCTCCTCTGGTCCCCCACCTCCCCCCCCCTTAGCCACCCTAGAGGAGGGAGGGGGGACAAGGCACTGAATTGCCATACTGACCGGCCTAATACAAGACGTGTGGCCAACCTAGAGGGGAGGAGCGGGGGATAGGCACTGAATTTCCATACTGTCCAGCCTAATACAGGACATCTAGCCACCCTAGAAGGGGGGGGGGGACAAGGCACTGAATAGCCCTACAGACCGGCCTAATACAAGACGTCTGGCCATCCTATCCTTAAAAGGGATGGAAAAGATTCAGGAAAGGGATGGAAAAATGGGGGGGGAGGGGGGCAGGGGTGTAAAAGATCGGGAAAGGGGTTGAAAGTTGGGTGTGAACTTAATTGGGTGTGAAAGGAATGTACTGTACAGGTATTTGAAGAATTAGATACTTCATACTTGTCCAGAAATTAGGAAGAATGCTTCAAAGGTCAATTTGGTTTTACAGGCAAGAAGAAATACAAATTCAAGCATCCTGACAAATTTTTCATTCGATTCATGAACGGTATTTTCAAAACAGATACATACGTTTCATTTAGAGTTACTCTAGACACGGCTTGTACCAAAGTGAACTTGAAGCATGTGATGTCACAGATGAACCCACCTGTGGCTCTACTAGCATGTTGCATCGCTTAATTGATACGAAAGCAAACAAGACGAGCTTAACTTTTACCTCAGATATAAACCCTATATTTACCTTGTATTACAAATTTGTCAAGGACGAAAGGTGCTGGATATGCTATCATCCAAGGTTTGTGAGCACTGCTGTTTTATATTATAAAGTTTAGAGGACAAGTTTTTTAGTGGAGTCAACAGAATTTTATTGGACAACATTAATGTGGATGAGATCTGGACTGCATGAGAAAATTTGTTATAAGAAAAATTTCCCATGTCAGCTTTTGTGCGAGCATCTCAACACAGAAATATTTAGCATACATTGAAGGCGAAAAAATACGACAGTGTCTTTCACGACCTCCATTTTAGTGTCTTTTAAACGTTGGAAATAAACTCAGGATCTCAAACGACTGTTTTTAATAGCTGAATGTCAGTATTTGAAGCTGGCTTGTACCGGCCGATCGTATCTAAGATTTCCATGAGTAAAATGAAACCTGCTCTCTTGATCCTTCTTAATCCTACTTGACTACCGTACAGCGGCTGCTGTGTGTTGAACATGAATTCAAAACACGACTAGTCCTGTATATACTGCATTAACACAAGATACGGTGCAATGATACTGAAGCCACACTCACTCACACATTCACAGGGATTAGAACACACCGAAGCAATCTATGTCGCATTTGCCAGCTTCCCAAATTTTGTTTCCCCGAGTATCGTCTCGTTTTACCATCTTGTTCACATCCATGTCATTTATCTATCAATCAGTCAAAAGCTAAAGAAAAACTTACTAACATCAGCTGAAAGCTTATTGCCCACAGCAATCTCTTTTTTTCGAATTTTTTTTTTCTGTTTTTCTTATTTCTTTTTTATTAATTTTCTCTCCTATTTTTTTTCCTTTTTTCTTTCTTTTAGTTTGCTGTGTAGATCAACTTTGAATTTCTCTGATCATGCTACAGAGAGTCAACAAATTGACAAATTCAAATTGATTTCATGCTTAAACAAAAGGAAGGGGAAAAAAAAGGTTGAATAAAATCTCCAAAAAAAATGGTGGTCGGAATGACAAGCAGTACAACATGAGATGAATATCAAATATCATGAAATGTCACTGTTATACATTTATAGTGCAGATATCACACTCAATACACAATTTGTGATTATGTCAGTTATAACTGTGGATTGGTACCCCTATATATCCCAACCATCACCCCTCCCCCCCCCCCTTGTCTCCCCAATCATTTCTCATTCGTTCTCAAAGACAAAAGAAGTGATGATAAACTTTCAATCATTTCCAAGTGGAAACCATTTTTTACTTCTTAATAACAACATAACATAAATTGACCAATGTTTCATTGTTATAAAGGGGACACAAAGGCCAACCACCATATTTACCTTATAAATGTGACAGAGATATTTGTGAAGAACAACTACCCCACACAGCTCAAAAAAAAAAAAATTGTTCCATTTGGGAGATCTATATATAAACTAGCATAACACTATAGTTTATAAGTCTTGTCTGGAAACTATCATTGTATAAATCCTCTCCCTTCACTCTCCAACCACCACCCCCCCCAACCACTCCCCTGTCCAATCATAAGAGCCCAACAAAAGCACTGTGAATTCCAAAAATATTAAAAATATTAAACCTTTTTTTGTCCCTTGTTTGATGTAAAACCCTGCACACTACATGCAGACAAGAGGAATTGCAAGCAGAAAACCAGACCTACAATTTGATAATGATTGTGGTAGTAATACCAATCAATTGGGGAAATAAAAACAACCACTTTAAACAAAACCCATGTTTATCATTTCACGGACAGGACATCTGCGGCTTAGGGAAGAAACTTTCACCAGAAACTTGCTTTTGTTCAAAATCAATTATTTCCTGTCCCGTAAAGTGCAACGCAGCTATTAGACTCCGAAAACACGATGGTTGTATCCTTGGAATAATGTTTTTGCCTCGTAAAACAAACGGTTACCAAGTCGTCCGTCCTGAACTATTCCGAGGTGAAACTTTCCACGGGCCGGTCGTTAAAGCTATTAAGGTACCTGGCGAATGGAAAGATTTAAAATATGTACGGTGTGTACCTGGGTCCAGGTGTCATATCCACCTGGTCACCCACACCAGGTTCCCTCTATTGAGGCAGGTTGATGACTGTGTTTCAGAAACGTCACAGATTAACAACGAGAATTTAAACAGAAAAAAAGAGAGAAAATGTTCTGCCGTCGAGGTGAACCTCGAGGGGGGGAAAAAAGTGCACACGTCTGTTCAATGCACTAACAGAAAGAACTAGGGCAGGGAAGCTGATTACTGTAACTGTTTTAATAGAAACAGTTTAAGACAAAAAAGTACAAATCCTTAAAGCAGCATTTTGCGTCCTTTTCTATGATTTTTCGCAACCTCACTGACTCCACTATGCCATAACGACATACATAACTAGCTTATCTATTTAAATCTTACTTCAAATGGTGGCATAAAAGTCGAAAAATTTGCAACTTTCAACTTGGTTTTTCTCCAAGATATTTTCCGTTGGGATCCCAATAAACCTCGCCCATAATATGAATATTTAAACACTACGAACGTCATTGACCAATAGGTAATACAACACCAAGCTTGATTTGTGTACAGTCTATATGGCAGTTGTAACAGGGAGTTCCATAACAACTCCCTGTTTGTACCAACGCAAAGTCTTGAATCTATTTTTAGCAAC
>JAIPMN010016324.1:0-15017 GCA_020650975.1 Apostichopus californicus
ATATACACCAAGGAAGTTTTATGGGTAGAGATGAGGTGAGATGGAGGGTCATCCTATGCCGCTTGAACACATGGGTGGATGTTATTGTAATGTGACGTAGCATCCCTCTCTGAAAAGCCAAAGACTTTTGTGTAATACAAATAAGTGCAAAGAGTTAAACAGTAGTGAGTTGTTGCATCCAATTATTTTAATACTTTCTATATAAAACCATTGACATTTCTTATATTTTACATTCCCCATACAATGGCTTAGACACGCCCTGCCCCCCTCCAAAGGTGAGGAGGGGGGTGTGGGGTGGAGGAATGCAAAGACTTTTGGTATAACGAAGATCAAGTGCACAGTACATAATGAGAGTTTGGTTTAGAAGTACTTTTATCAGGAAGCTCCTCCACACCCCTCCTTCCCTCCTCACACCTCCTTCCCTCTCCACCCCCTCATTCCCTACTCACCCCCTCCTCCTCGACATGACAGACAACCTGCGGCTGGGTCAATATCTTATTATACTCATATGAAGTCAAAGCATCTTGCATTTTAATATCAAATTTAAGAACGTGACTTTGATAGATTTCTTGTTAACCTCAGCTATTAGGTTTACTTTGCACATTACATATTAAGTAAGAAACAATGGTAAAAAGTACTATGCTCTCATAGAAAAATTATTTAATTATTTGATAATTCAAAAAAAAAATGAAAAAGAAAGGATATAAGTTTTCATATTTTCTTCTTGCAGAAGAATGTCATAACTTGCAATGACAGATCAAGACAAAAAAAACCCAAAAAACACCCGCGTTTTAGTTGGGAAAAAGTCATGAAAATCAGAAAGGCAAATGACATTGACATTTTTTCTTCTTCCACAGAAGATCACCAACATCTCAGACTGCATATTTTGAAAAACATTTCAATATGGAATGCCATTCACGTCATCTCCAAGGAATAAATGTTTTTACATTAGAGTCAGGCAAAATATTGGTACATTTGATTACAGTTACTGAATAGATTTGAGTTTCAAAGGTTTCGGCCATTTAAAAACGGCAAAACGAAATTGGCACCTTTTTATCAAAGTTAACAGATTTTGGATAAGTTTGAGAGTTGTCTGCATTTTAGCAAGAAATGATGAAAATAAGTGCTCTGCACTTTTAGAAAAGTCACTTGAAAAAAGAGCAGATAGTTCAAGTGGATATATTTTTAACAAGTTTCTTTTGAAGAACAAGGTTATAATTGGAAATGCACCCCCCCCTCAATCTTTGGGATAAGGTGACTATGGTGCACTCATAACGGCCAGAAAGACCACCCCAGCATCCCCCAACTCCTCCTTTGCACCGTTATTGAAGACAGCATTGTCTGAGCACCTTCATCATGGTATGACATTCAAATCATCTCCAAGTTTGATGTTTTTATGGTTTTTGTCTGGCAAAGAGTGGCACATTTTATCAGTTACTCAATAGTTTTGAATTGCAAAGACAACCCAACCCCCACCCCCCCCACCAAAAAAAAGGTTCTTAAGCAAACTACGGTGGCTTGATATGGACATAGGTAAAAAAATAAGTGTCCCCAAATCTCAAAATTTTGACTTTTTATCTCAAACATTTGACTTTTTATCTCAAACTTTTGACTTTTTATCTCAAACTTTTGACTTTTTATCTCAAAATTTTGACATTTTAAGTCAAAATTTTGACTCTGATCTCAATTTTTTTTTCTTTCCTTTGTCCCTATGAAGCCACCGTAGTAAACAGCTGGGCTGTGTAACGAACAACATGTTCAACTTCAGCTCCATTGCCTCGATAACATCATTCACTCTGTTGTTGCCTGATGCATTCATAAAAAAGATAACTAACTTTGCAGAAATTTTACATCTGGAGGCCAAAAAAAAAAAAAAAAAAATTGAAAAAGTAAAAAATACCAGCAAGTTTGAATGAACAGTAAACTTCAGCCACGGAAAATATTCATTTATTATGAATGGCTGACAACAATTCTGGTTGGTGGACTTCAGGTCTAGACTACGTCACCTAAAAAGAATCTGACATATTGTCTGAAAGTGGAAAATGTTCTTGGAAATTGCTTGCAATTACAATGTGAAGGACTGACTACTGTGTAAACAAAAGTTTGTTAATGTGATGAACAATATTGAAGGGTGAAGGGCATATTGTAACTACAGCTTACTATACAAGAAAAGAACCCTGTTTAAACTAACTAAGCATAAAACAAAATATATATTTCAGATTATAATCTATAAACTTCTACATTTTCTTGTATTCACATCCCTAAATGTTAAGATATATTTGTAATATTAAATCTGCTTTTATGCTACATAGCATCTCTCTTGCAAAACTTTATTAAAAATATCTGTTTTATTATATTTTTTATTATCTTTGTCAGCTGCTGATACAACCTTGTAGAACAAAGGGATATTGCTTTTTTCTTTGGAAGTAGTATAGAAAGCTAAGCACACTTTGTATCTCTTTGGTTGCTGTGAAATCAAAAACAATTCTTACATTTTTAAGCAGTTGTATGGGTTTGTTTGAAATTGTCCAACAATTTTATCAGACTTACCTACTACTACCTGACATTACATCAGTTTTCCATCAAACGATTACAAGATGAAATTGTAACCCAATCAAATCACTATTCCGTCTCTGTCATAAAGGATGTCTTCAATCCAAGGGTGCATCCAACAAAACAGACCCACCTTTACTCATATAGCAATTATCAATAGTATAACATAGATAACATAATCCACTGACTCATCTTTGGTTTGGTCTCAATATGGAAGTGACCCTCCATCAGGGGTGCAACCACAAATACTACCCACCTCCCCCCCCCAACCCCAATTAAATACAAGGGGTGCTCAGCCACCAATGAAAGACAAAATGTACAAAAAAAAAAGTCCTAGTGCACAGTACATCAATATATAAGATCAATATATAAAAGTAGAAAATTCTTCATCATTTCAAAACTTGCATAAACATAGCATCGGTGCACCCTCAATTCTTTAACAAGATTTCTCATTGGCCAGGAGACCTTACACCCCTTCCCCAGGATGACATAAGAAGTCAGCCTCCCAGTAACATAAATTTTTTAAATTTGGTCCTTGCCTTCAATTATCTTTATAAATTCATTGCTATACTTCTGGACATACCTGTCACACTTGCATACTAGAATAGTTGCCTTTACTCGTAGTCACTCTCATGGACTGGATCTCGTACTTGAGGCATTATGTATATCTAGTATGTGTACTAGTGCATGACTCAGTATTTGTACTCATGCTTAGAGGTTTGTACTCATATTTGTAAGCATACCAATGGGAATTTAACTTGTACTCATACTCATGTTGTTGTACTCCTGCTTATAGCTTTGTACTCATATTCATACCAATGGTAAGTTAAATTGTACTCATGTTGTTGTACTCCTGCTTAGAGCTTTGTATATTCATACCCATGGTAAGTTAACTTGTACTCATGTTGTTGTACTTACAGCCTTGTACACATATTCATACCAATGGTAAGTTAACTTGTACTCATACTCATGTTTTTGGACTGGCAGATAAGTATATTAAGTTCATTTTAATTACTTAAGGAATTGACCGAAGGGGATTTCCAGCCATCCCGACATCAACTGAGGGCAATGTTCAAGAAAGTGCTAAACTGTTATCTGTTTGAAAAAATTGTACTGCAATTAATTTCATGTAACTGTCTCTTAAGACCTTTGAACAACTGTTGTTGATATTGGCACTATGTAAATATTTTCTGATTGATTGATTCATATCAGTCCTCTCTAGTTCTGCAAAACTTGACAGGGCTGCAGTCTCTGAAATCACTAAAAATTCCTTTAAATGAGGAATCACTGCAGACACTTCCTGGGCAAACTACCTGCACATTCTCTTACTCACACATAGTGTGACATATTCAAGCTTGCATATGGTTTCTACCACTCATTAAGTAGTACGTTTTACCAACAAAATGCTGTGTACTGTTTGTTTGTTTTGGCAACTTTACACACGTCTCCTAAAATATACTGAACTCATAAATGGGAATCCTAGTTAATCACTAATGGTATATATATACAATTTCATTGTATCAAAGCCTCGGAAATAAATTGGACTTTTGTAGTCTGCAATTCCTAGTTTCAAGATCACTATTGGTATATGTAACCATTCATTCATCATTTCATTTCATCCATAATTAATGAAGACGATACAGTTTTGAAAACATATTTTCACGACTATCGCATGGACTGAGGTATACAAAATCTTTGGAGATCATATAAAAACTGTACAGTAGGGCTGATATAAACAGCATCCTCGGTAGAAATGTTGAAAATCCCCATTACAAAATTTACCATCCTTTTCAACAGTCACAATTTTGGTCGAGTGTCAAGTAAAAGAAAAGGCAACAAAGTTGACGGAAAATGATTGAATTCAATATTTGGCAAGCATATCGCACTACAGCTCACAAAACACAACCCTCAAGGATGAGTTCATAATGGAGTATATAGCTTGATAGTAAAACACATTCATGTAAAGTAAGCTTTCACAGACCTGAAACGAAACCATACATCATGAGCCATCCTGTAAGTACGACTGCAAAATATTTTCATGAAATTCTGAAAACTTTTGTCTATGGTCCCTTTTAGAAATCGTTGACGATATTTTGGATAGCTACAAATGTACCCATAGCCATCCCCACGAAGCCTATTGTGAATATCACGATGTTTTTGACGAGGCGTATCACGTGCCATCCTCTGTAACCGTCTCGACTACGAACGATTTCTTCAAAGAGGGGCGGTAATATGATAGCGAGGGCGCTGCTGGAGAAAGCTCCGATTAATGTTATGACGTTGGCCAACTGTGGGATGCTGACAGCTAGGACCACTGAAAAGAAAGGGCAAAAGAGAAAATGGCAGGAATAAAATATTAATATTTTCTTTTTATTAATTTATTTCTTGAGGAGTAGATATGATCTTCCCCAAGGCCCCCCCCCCCTCACACCCCTCATAGAGAAGAAATGGGAGTATATAGGATATTTTGAAGGCAAGTATTTGTAAACATACAAATCAGTATCAAATTAGCAATGCACACGAAAACCAAGTAACGACTACGGAATTGCACATGCAAGCGTGCTAATAATTGTCCAAATTGTAGCTTGTTTTGACCAAAATTTATATATATTTTTAAACAATTTGATTGTGAAAATATAAAGGAAATCCAATTATGATACACCATGAGGCCTAACAAGCTGTTTCTCAACACTTTAAAATTTAGGTCAAAAGGTCAATACAAACAGTTTAAAATCCCTACGACTTTAGATTAGACATTATAATGGCAAGACGTAAACTATCTTGAGTTTAAACAAAGGATCCTTAATGAACATTTACATAGGTGTTAATGGAATGTCATAAATGGGCAACAGTTCCTGCAGAGAAAGAACCCACGGAATTGGATTAATGAATCTTATGTTCATTATTCAATGAAATGGCGGACGTTCAACATTCAATGAAATGCCTGACACCCTTACTACCATGAAGGATAAGTGATATAACTAGGCACGGTGCAACTTACGCGTTAAGAACACCAGACCAGCCCGGAAAAAATAATTTCCGACATCGTGGAATCGCTCCGGCAGTATTTTCTTAAGGAACGGCCAAAGGAGGTAGGCTGGCACATAAAACTGTACTGCATAGGTGACAAATATGGCTGCCACAAACATGAGCTTCACTCCCTCGTAGAATCTGTTGAAATATTTAAAAAAAAAAAACTGTTATTAACAAACTGCTTATCTGTTGCAAACCAAGCCTGTGTAGGTTAATATGTATAAGTGAGAGCGACCGACGTTTCCATCTTAGCGCGACCTTCTTCAGAAGAGAACTGGCCTCTGAAGTTCCTGTTAGGAAAGAAATATCGGGCCGTCTGACTTATTAAACTATAGTTCAATAAGATTTGATCAAATGGTGTGGACATGTACATTAAATGATGGTGTAGTTATATAAACCAAGAACTTGTGGCTATATTATATACAAATCACATTTTGTTCACAGATTTGTCCCTTTGGTAATTTCAAGTGTCCTTTGACATCTATTGGAACCAACCTGACTTCATAAAAAAGTTATTGAAAATGTGCATACTATAAACCAAATATGAGGTATATTCCTCTTCACATTTACGGACTATTTTATCAAAATAGTCTTCAAAGTTTTCCTAACCCCGTTATTTGTGGAGAACAAAAATATTGAAGAAAAAACCTAGATATAAAATTTCTTCACAAGGTCCAAAATCTAACACCATCTTCTGTCAAAATCATCATATAAACATTTCTCAATTTGGTGGGGGGTACTGCCTTCCCGTAGACCCCTTCCCCAGGCCACAACATCCGCCGCTGGAAGGTTGCCAAGGTAATGTGGGTCAAAATTGCGGGCCAACAAGTCAGGCATTAGTCTATGATGATCCCTACCTAACTTTTTGCTGGAGGTGCTAAACAGAATCATGGAAAGCAACTTCTGATAAAAACTCATTATCATTGACAAAAAAAGAAAAAAAAAAAGACCTAACGTAAAGAATGAATTTCGCAAAAAAGAAAATACACTTTTTGTAGTTATACACTACTTTGCTTGTTCATTCAAAAAAATAAATTGGTGAAGTTAAGACACAGTTGAGAAAGAAGACTTACAGTCCATCTGGAAGGGCCAACGTGATCGTTTCTGCAACGGCATTACCAAAAGTGAAATAACCGAGGAATCCCATGGACGTGTAGAGCATGGTTACCAGGACCATACCAAGTATGAGAACAAATGTAAAATCGTCAGGAGACTTCATTTTTATCTCCATTGGAAGAATCTATGATGAAACAAAGGCATATTTAAAAAACACACAAGTAACTACTAGTTTATATCACAAATAATAATTAGAAAATCACAAAAATAATTAAAGAAAGAATTTTATGTTAGGTCTTTTATGTAAAAAAATTAAAAAAAAAAAAATCTGAATTTTTCGACAGAAAACAGTAATCTCGAGACAACCCTGCACTATCTGGATTTCTGTGCTAGATTTATAATTTTGATGATTGAAAATAAACAATTGGAATTAATTCTTCACAAACAAAAGATAAAATAGGACTTATTGAAATACCAACTTGAATCATGAACAGAACATTCTGCCTTTAAATGAAATTAATCGTCACATTTTAGTCAGAAATCCATTCCCTGCCACTTCACATGTTGCATTGAATTACACTCGGATGTGATTGCTTGTATGACCACAGTCTGGAAGTTACTCTGGTTCTGACTGACACCAACCCCCCCCCCACCCCTCTCTTTGCCCTCTCCCACTAACAGGTGGTTATAAGGCATCACAAACAACTAAAGACTGGCTAGCTACATTGGTAGGGCAAGAGACCCTCCAACCCAACCCCTCAAAAAAAGACAACCCAAACAAAGCGAAAGTTTTTACTCAGTTTGTTAACGATGAAACCATAATTCTCATTTAAATTGTCTGATTTAACCCTCAGTATTCTGGAATACCTTGCAGAGAAAAACTTTTAACCAAAATTATTTGAAAAAACTTTTAGACAAGATTTATTTCTTTTAAACCAGAAAAAAACCAAATTATGATTTTATTTACTTACAACTCCGATCCCTTCAAACGCATAGATGGCAGATCCAAAGAAATATGGATAGTTGGTCGTCAGATTAGTTTGAACCAGGACGTAGGTTCGAGGGTCTTTGTGTATAAGCTTCACTATGAAAAACTGTAACGGGTAAAACAATAGCAATAAAAGATTAACATTTTCATAGAACTTTTCGTTAATAACTTCAACTTACAACTTCAACAAAAAAAGCAGAACCACATTGTGCACACTCTATCTACATCACTATGTGAAAACCACATTTTGGATAGAATGTTTTGGTTAATTTTTTTTTCAAGGAAAAAAAAAACAGGATTACTTACCCCATAAATAATGCAAATTCCTAAGATAGTCAGGGCGATGGCAAGTATTGATAACGGTGCCAACTCATCAAGGTTCTTTATAAAACAGATGAGCATGACTGGAACAAACAACATCAGAATGAAAAGTTTTGTGTCTGGAACGCCATGTGTGTAATATTCTTGGTAAATCTAGGAAGAAAACAAAAAATTGATTTCTGTTAAATGATTGCCTAAAAGCTTGCTTAGAAACTTGACCAAACTGTACTTGAAGACCTAAATGAGAGGTCTCAAACATGATGAAAAATACCTTACATTACCCTCCCCCCCCCTCTAACATACTCCAAACAAACAACAAACAACAAATGAACTTTGCCAAATCAAAGCAATAGACACTACTTAAACCTAATTCATAACACGTAAGCGAAATGACTGCTGGTGTGAGCAATTTGAACGCAACTCACATTACATAGCAACCTCATGAGAAGTTTCCATGGCAACAGAGAGGAGGGCACAAATCTTGGGATTTGCTTTTCATTAAAAATGAAGACAGCCTTTTTGACCACCCTGACTTGTTATTGCACAAGTCAATGACACATATGCATTAGTTAAACATTCCTCAACTCTGGCATGCTTTTTCAATATTAATTCCTCATTTTTTATCGTTTTACAAGAGTTCCCTTATATAACACAAATATTGGAACTCAGGCTCAACATATTACAGGTCTAGCAATCAGTCTGGCTCAACACATCCGTTGTAGCAACCACTGCCGCTCAACATATGTGCGTGTAGCAACCTCACTCAAAATGAAATCTTGTAGGAACCTGTCTAAGGCACCATATGCTATTGTAACAACCAGTTTTATTCAACATACACTGCTATGGCAACCATTCTTGCTCAACTGAAGTTGCCATAGCAACCAGTCTAGCTAAACAAGTACCCGCTATGGCAACCATTCTTTCTCAGCATACGCTGTTATAAACAACCAGTGTGGCTCAACAAATGCCGTGGTAACCATTCTTGCTCAACAGATGCAGGTGTAGTAACCGGCGTGACTCACCTGTTGTATATTCTCAGCCATAAATATGAAATAGATGCAACAGAAACCAAGCTGAGTGATCATAAGGAATGTGTTGACCACAAATCTGGAAGGAAAAAAACAAAAAAAAACAACACAAACTTAAGTCTAAGATATTACTATTTACGTGGACACCCATGGTGAGAATCAGAAGAGTTGGGTGTTTGTAGACTTTCAGAAACTACCCGTCTGCAAAAGTCAGAATGCGCAGTTACATTAAAGTAAACAGAGGGTACAGAGAGGTAAGTAACAAATTAAATCTATTGCATCTGCATTCCAGAGCTTCCTTCTAAATGGTCACTGAAAGATAAAACCATGATACCAATTGTACAAAGGCTTTGCATCACATGAGGGCATTATACTCCAGAAAAAGACTACAAGAGATGAAATAATGCGGTCCTAATCACCCCAAAAGATGCACTACTCAATCGTTAAAGAAGAGCAGCAATGGTGAAAATGAGAGTCATTTCATATAAAGATCTCATCCGCCTTTATCAGCCAACAAGAGCCCTACGGTCTGCTGGTCAGAGTCGTCTGGAGGTGCCGATCACCAAGACAAACAGCTATGGGAACAGAGCATTTTGCGTGGCTGGGCCACGCCTTTAGAATGAGCTGCTAGCTGAACTCAGAACTGTTTCTAGTCTAACAACATTCAAGTCAAAGCTGTAAACTTACCATTTTAGACAGCATTACTGCAATATATAAACTGTGTATTCAACTCTATTCATGTGCAGTACTCCAACACACTCAAACGTGCATGCTTTTTATTCTTCATACTCATCTATATTGTATTTTATTCTGCAGTTTTACTACATATTATGTGTCATATATTTTTTTACTGTTACATAGCGTTTTAGAGCACTTTAGTGGATTTTACACTTTATAAAATAAATTATTATCATTATTATTATTATAACGTTCAAACGTTCGAGTCCCTCATGGCATGACCCTGTCTCAAGAAAGAAAAGCTGCAGCGGCTGCCAGATCCCCTGCAGCCGGGGTGCATCAACATCAAACAATAGAGATTATCTCTGCAGACCACCAGTGGCTACGCAGCCTGGTGCAGGCCCCTGCAGCTTACTAAGGACCCTACTTTTGAGATTTGACACAACGCCTGACAGGTTTACGTGGAATATACATACACTTCTGTGGAAGAAGTCACATTTCATGTATGTCTCCAATGAATATTCATAAAGTTCACTAAATTAACTTTTCCCGTAACTTACACCTTTAAAGGACATCTTATCACCGATTAAGGATCAATTTTTATATAAGAAAAAATTTTCTTCGAAAATGATTGGGTTCCATTTCAAGTCTTCTTACTTTGGCCAACTTTGCTGCACCAAACTTAATATATTCAACTTGTAAAAATTAACCGAATCACTAACAATATAAGTTATAAATTCTTACCTGCCGATATATCCGAACCCGTGGAAACACTGTATTCCACCGTGATCCATAGATAGTCCAGCAACATCTGCATAGTCCAGTTTCTCTACTCCTAACCTGAAGTTGAAGAAACAGGTAAAAACATAGTTGCTCTGATACTCTTAACTTCCATAGACCGGCTGTTTTGAGTTGGTTTTGAATACTTTTCCTATGCTATTCAATACTGAAATCCCATAGCAATAAAGGTTATAAGGCTGACCAATCATAATCAAGTGATCAGATGAAATCCAAACACTTTGAATAATTTGGGAAACTCGGGAACCAGGCGAGGTAAAGTGCCACTCGTGGTTTAATTGCCTCTGGGCTATCCTCTGTAAACTTTGAAAGTTTATTTTACAACGTTCTACTTTCCGTCAGATGCCGCTGAAAACAACGTGTTCAATGTTTTCAAATACACCTTTTAAGGGTTATTCCAATGGCTGAAGTTATTTCCTTAATATTACGAAAAATGCTCAAATTTTCTGGCATTTTAAGGACAAAACCACAACCTCATAGCATTTTGTTGTGATGAAGATATGAATTTTCAAATTTGGTGGTATTTTGTGAATGCATCTGGTAACAACAGTAATGTCATAACAGCAATGTAGCTGAATTTTTATTGTCTTTTCTTTTATTCTTCTCTTTATGTTGTTAAAAATTTAAATACAATGGATGTTGACAGCTAACTCAAACATTTCCATTTGTATCAAGTTTCAAGGACAAATCAACACCTACAGTGATTTACTCCCGGGAAAGTGTGTATAATAATGTCAAAATAGGTTCCCATTCAATCAAACCATACCTTTGAGTTTAGGACAAGACACTAAAGGTTGGATTTCCAACTAACTGTGTGGAATATTTTTCTATTCCATATACTGTAGGCGGTCTACCATGAGATTATCCTTTTAATGCAGATGTAGTGTTTGATCATTTAATCGTAGCAGGGCAAAGTCATTTTTAGTTGTAAACCGAAAAATGTATCGATGATCAACACGAACACTGTAGGGAAGATCTGCAAGTGGATCATATAGGCCTACCACTATTTATCTTTCATTTCGGTAGATCTCCAAAGTGATGGAGGGTGATACCAAATTTATCATGTTACCTATTTGAGGGTTTTAATTGAAATGCAAATGTTCTGAATCTGATGTAGACAACTAGTTTGGCGAATTCCAAAAGCAACTCTTGGTCGTCCAAACAGAAATTTGGTCGTTTCGGACAAAGGGACGACCATTAAACATCTGCCCTGCTTAGCTTGAACAAATATAAAACAACTCAGTCCAGATACTAACATATAATAGTTGGCTATGCCAATGTATATCAGATATGAAAGTGGCTTTAAACAAAAAGGGGAGAAAAGGGATAATTCCAGAGCAGGAAAGCTGACTCACTGACGACAAAGACGCTTGGCTGTTTTGACGAGTTGGTACATGCAGGATATACAGATAACGGACATCACAATCAGGCTCAGAGGTCCTAACTGTACATGGAAGGGACAAAAAGAGAACCTTAAATATATATATGTCAAGGTCAACATTGAATGTTATTTTCAGAATGATTATAATATATTCTATACAGTCAATTATCTGACAGTGATAAATATGTAGGGTTAAAACATTTTAAAAGTTTTCTCTGGGCTGTGCATTTTTGCATGCATATGCACATTCACTTTGCAAACCGACAGAAAAAGAAAATTCAACATTTTTACGACAGCTTGTCACGCCAAGAAACAATAAATTGTTTTTCCCTTCTGGTCCGTACAGCTACAAATATTTGGCTACTGGCATTTGTTTTCACAGTTCAATATTGTACTGTTGTGAAGCTGTTGGGCATCTAAACCACTTTAAATTTCTAGTCAAAGTGGCTGTTAGGCGTCAGGTTTTCATATTATGAGGTTTGTTATAGATATATATTTTGGGAAGAGGGGGGAAAAGAATTGCACAGTGCTCATAAGATATATTTGTTAACTTTGACTGTAAATAGCTTTAGAGAAACATTGGATAACACAGCCTTGGCTTTCCCCAGAAATTTCCCTTGACTCGTCCTCTTTACCTATTAATTACTGTTTAGTAATTTTTAACCTCTTGTTCTCGTTCATTGATCAGGTATACTGCCTGAATTTATAATTTTTGTTATTGTTTCATATCGCAAGTGTGACGAATGAGTATTGTAAAACAGCAGTTGTACAGGCACACATCCAGACTGTAAAATTAATTTTACAGTGGGGCAATCAAAGTGATACTTAATTTCATTTTCACTTTTACATAGAGTTGAGACAAGACAGTGAATGACTATATGGTACAAAGGGGATTTTTACAAAGATTTCAATTTTCAACAGAGCAGAGGTTCCACTACCCAAAATGCCCTCTCCTCCCCTGCAAATCATTCCCTCAGTGTGATCTATGTAAACTGGTCGTGAAACACAGATAAAAACACCTCATTCTTTTTCCCTGTGTAGTGTAGTATTGTATTACCTGTAACCGTAGTTAGACAGTTGTACACTACAGTACATTTAGTTCAGAAACAAATTAAAATTAGGCTTGAAACCATGAATCTACCTTCAGCTTCTACAATAACTTCCTGTCAGCAGCAGTGCCATAACAGCCCCAAAATTGGTTCATTACACCCCACCGTCCCACCCCTTCCACCACCAAAGTAATTTTTCCCCTGGCTGGAAATCACTGGGTAAGGTAAATAGTTTGTTTTTGAGGACTGACCCTTTACATAGCAAATTTCATTAGGAGAACAGAAAGTTTGGGTGGGATGGGAGGAGGGGGGGGGGGGGGATGGGTCCTATCATTGTGCAGCATTTATGTGATCAATGTGCATACTTTGTGAAGTTATACATCACTTGATATCATGAAAAGTAGCTGAACACATTAAACATACCAGTAGTCCTGCATGCTGTACAGCGTACGGTAGTCCAAGGAGACCAGTTCCAATATTGGCTTTCATAAGGTTCATCAAAGATTGTAAATTTCTAGGTAAATTAAAATAAAAGGTAAAATCAAACAGATGATACTGTAAATGATGTTGCCAAATTAACCTATTGTAGTAACTATCCTTTGCTTATCTCGCAATAGAATTGTTGAAAGATTATAATTAGAAAAATTGTCAAAATCAATTCTGTCATTTTCCCGGCAAAACGGGGAATTACTGGACGGAGGGAAGGATTTAAGGCTCATGGTTGGCCCGCCCCCAGAGAAGGCGATGAGGGGGACATTTGTGAAATAAGTACAGGACCATTTTCTTGGATTATTTAGCATCCATACCACACTTCTAATCAAGGCATGGCTCAGGGTCGAAGACCGAGTTCCAAATACAGAAACGTCTAAGATATTTATATATATATAGTACGATGACTATTGTGTATCACATTCATCTTTATAGGTCAGGATAAACAAGGGGCTTTCTTCTGTCATGCCTGCGGAGGATGCCTGTGGAGTAAAGAGGAGTCCTCCAGCATTCCCATCAACCTCTAAGAAGTGTCTGTCTATCAAATCAAAGTTGGCCTTCCTACTACTCCACTGCAGTCCTGTGGGGATCTTTCATTTAGCAAATTTTGGATAAAATTCATAATGGTGTTCACTGCCTTTGTCTTCTACATGTTCGACTTCTGTAGCTTTATATTCAAAATTTAAGGAAAATTCCTTAATTTTTTTTTCACGCCATTTGTTTATGTTTGTAGTAGTATGAGAGCTTTGTCTTTGTGAACCCTTTAGATTGTTGGGCATTCTGGGTAGTATTTAGTGCTATATAAATATTGCATTATTATTATCATTATTATTATGTTTAGCTGCCTTGAAACTCTGTGTTTTGGAAAATGGAACTGCAGCGACTTACGTGCATTGATGTTCAACGATAACTGCAATCTCTTTATTCTGTATGTCTCCATCTCCTTGGTGAGGATTGCCAGCCGGTGGGCGGAGAAGGCGTTCCTTCTCAGAGTCACTGTCTCTTGATGACATTTCTGAAATTTTCTTTCCTCATCTAAAATATCCCATTCATAACAAAAGAGACAAGAAAAGTTAAGAAGAAAAAAAAAATATATATATATAGATATAGTCTGTTGGAAGCATCTCTTTCGAGTCGTTTACCTCCGTTTACCTCCATTTCATTAACAAAGTCTGTTTAAAGTTTCTCTTTCAAGATCCGGCTTTTGGAATCACAAATGATTTCGAGTTGGTTGGCATCATGTTTGATCTCTAGAGTAAGGCAATATGTCACCAAACAGAACTAGTATTGTTCGATACAGGTGACAACAGCCTACAGTGGAATTACGACCTTCCTTACCGGTTTCGAACCTCTGAACATACAATCAGCGTCCATAGCCTAGTGGTTAGGGTGTCTGCATATAAGGCGGGAGGCCCGGGTTCGAATCCCGGTGGAGGCTGGAAGTTTTTTCACTGTTCTGGATTTTCCAACTAACTATGATTTCATTATAAATATATTAATTTGCCTTTGTCGTTTACCTCCATTTCATTAACAAAGTCTGTTTAAAGTATCTCTTTCAAGATCTGGCTTTAGGAATCACAAATGATTTTGAGTTGGTTGGCATCATATAATTGTTATTATATATATATTATCATATAATTGCT
>JAIPMN010016326.1:7917-18001 GCA_020650975.1 Apostichopus californicus
GGGAGTTTGGGGGGTAGTCAAATATAGGTAACATGCAATCAAAACTAAATCTCCAGATTCGGGAGAAGATATAGAGATGGGGATTGGTTTTCTATTTAACTACTCTTTGGAATATTTTGCCCTTTAAGGAAAGTGTTTCATAATTTCTACCATCAGAATTTCCCTTTAATTCAAATCAATTGACTAGCTTTTATGCTTGATGAACACCATCTTGCTAAATCATAGTTCAAGGACAACTCCTCCTCCCCCCCCCTACACCCCCGCCATCATAAAAGAGAAAAAGGAAGAAAAAGTACTAGGGAAAATAAGGATAAAATACTTTGGCTCAGAACGGAGGAATCGTTTCCACAGATCCAAAACCTGCACTCCTATCTTTTCCAATCTTGAATTATCCATTTCAATTTGCTTAAATACAGCAGCTGCCTCTGTAAAGGGTATCATTTCTGCCTCAAAATCTGTCTTGACATCCTACGCTCCCTGGTGGACAGAAGTAAAAGTTTTGCCATTATGGAATCAGTCAGTCAGAAACACACACATCTTTACATTTCATCAGGATAAAGGCAAATATTTTGACAGGTGACGGATAAACCGGGCTCTCCATCACATCACCTCATCCCACCGGGCCGTGAGAGAATGCTAGAATATTCTCGTGAAAACTTTTCTCTTCTTTTCCCTCCTCTCTGTCTCTCGTTCTTGTTCTTTTCTCTCTTATAAGTTCTGCGAAGTCCCAAGTTTTCTTTTCTCGTAGATCTTGAAATATTTATATAGATAGAAAAGTGAAAAATTATAATTGGTGACATGCACTGTGTGTGTGTGTTTATTAAAGCAAACATAATTACAAAGATGTAATATTGTCCAAGTTTACACTTTCAGTCTGTAGTTATGTTTACCAGTGATTTTTTAGATTTTTTTATGTCCGGCTTTGCAAATATGAAATTTTTGTCCATCTTCTGCAAAGATCTAGATATGTCGTTGAGATTATTTCTGGGATCGTGGAATTCTTCTTAAAAATTAAATTTTACAAAATTTTGGTAACATCACACGATGGATCTTTTGAACTTAAACCGAAAGGTTACTGGCAAAACCAATTAACTCTCACTAACATAGAAAAAAAGGGGGGGGGATGGATGGAATGAAGAGTTATCATATACATAAATAGAAAAATGGAATAAATACAGGCCAAAAAGAAGATGAAAAAGAAAACTTATATCAGTGTTGCTAATAAAACGTGACTTTAAGTGATTTGTCTGTTAGGCATAATTATAAGATGCTATATATATATATATCACTCACAGCAGTTTTATGATTTCATATCGGTATCACACATCATCAGTTGTATCCATCCTTACAGCAGTCACAAACAACCGACATTCCTCATCATCCCGTTAGCTGCTAGCGTGGTCTTTCAAACCAGAACTCTGCTAGAAACCAAATACTATTTGGCATGCCCTCTGTCATACCATTGGCGATAGACCTTCTGTATTTTCAACGCTGGGCATTAACGCGCCCAGCTGGAGGTGGGTCTGCTGTGTCACGTCCCTCCCACCGGGGACTGGTAAAGTTAACATTCAGACCTGGACGGTTTAGGTAGACTCCGAGACACCTGATCAATGTAACTCTATAGCAATCTTTGAATTTCATTTTGAGAAACCGTGGAGAGGATTTTTCTCTCACGGAACGGATCGCAACCAGGCCAGGGAGTTTTGAAATCGAGGCCTAGGAATTCATGTTTTTATCAAATCTTTTTCAGGTCTTGCCCTTTTATATTCCGAAATCCAGGATGATAGGCAGGGCATGTTGGCCTTATAGTTTCTTGATCTGTGAATGAAATTGTGAGTGACATGAGCCAGACTTTTTATAGAAACTTTTAATCAAGAAGAAATTCTTATCCCTTTGCAGGAAAATTCAAAAGGCAACCAATTTGAACATTTCAATGAAAGTGAGGAGACTGTATCGTATACTGTAGGTTAAAGGTTTCTCCACCCTAACCTGTCACTTTCAATATGATATAATCATTCTTAAGCTAACATATATCAAAAGTGGCATATTTTTCACTCTGTCCTTTGTGTTTGAATATCGGTATCTCACATATATATGAAGGTTGGGGGTGGGGTGGGGTCAGGGGGCGGGCAGGGGGTGTGGTAGAGGTGATCTGGCTGATAAACAAGTTTTTTAAGCAATTAAACCTTAGCACCCATATCCATTCCTTCTCCCTCCAACTCATATTGCCATCTCATTTTCTCTCATCCCCCTCCATCTCATCCTCCTCTCCCTCCTTTCCTGTTCTCTCCCTCCTCTCTTGTCCTCTCCTGCCCTATCCCTCCCCTCCCTTTTCCCCCCTCCCTTTTCCTCCCTCCCTCTCCTCCATCTCCTCCCTCCTCTTCTGCAACCTCCCTCCTCTCCCTCCTCTCACGCCCTTCCTCACCCTTCCACTCATTCTATAATGTGGTTTCTACTGAAGAAGTAACAATAAGTGTATTCTATTTACAATGGAGATCTTATCAGCTTCTTCTACGTAGATGTGTGTAACACAAAAGTACACTGTGGACACTCAGTGGTGATATCTCCATCTACAACAATTAATAGCTATATACCACATCTATTGCCTACAGTTAGTTGATCGCTCTCATATATTGTGCCACCAACCGGATAATGAGCTAACACTTATGCATACAATGTGTACAGTATACCCTACACTTATGGATACAATGTCTATTCACAGGGTATTCAATTTTCATGCATGATCCGTGTGGTGTGATACGACCATCATACATAATCTATCCGCAGTTAATTTAAAAACGGCCAAAAAAATAAACATTTTTAGCCACAAAGTTGTCTTGCTGGTAGGCCCCTCATTAAGATTGACGCTCACAACACCAGCCGTACTCCCCAGTGATGAGGTGAGATATTAGGATATACAGCTGCTCGGGCGAAAATGTTACATTCGATGCAAAATAATTTACGTAAATGTCACAGCGAGTGTTTGTTTACAGGTTTCCAGCCGTCTATGGTTTCCCTTCAAAGTGGCTGTAGGGATATTTGAAGGACTTTCCTTTAACTCGTTCGTTTTTATTTCTGCGACCAAATTGGGAGGAAATCGTTTTGAAATCTTCGGCGTTGCGAGCTGCTTTATTTTAAGGTGGTGTAAGGTACGGTGCTGGCATTTACCTCTCTTTGGGTGTGAGCTAAAAGTATCATGTTAAATCGCCTTGAATATTGATAAGATCCGTATGAGGTTGAATACCGTGTACCGTTTAAAATATTCATGAAGGTGATCGGTTATCTCCCTGAGAATACCCATTTGATCGAGAAGAACCTCTCTGGACGAGCTAAAGTTTCAGCTGTGTTTTCAGATTAATTGTTATCACTTACTTGGAAAGTTCTCTTAAATGCAGATATATATATAAATAAAGAATTTGCCTCAGTTGGTTTTTTTGAACTTTTACAAGAAATGTTCAGATCCCTCCCTGAAGAAGTAATGTGGTTTTTTTGTACAGTGGAATTCTTTCAAATATTATCTATAGTACGAAATCTTGATAAGTATAACTATATGAGTTATTCAAATGACAAGTTTACATCGCAGCAAACAAAACAAAGGATACGTTTCATGGAGTTGATTGCTGCAGGTTTGAAAATAAGTAGACTGATTTCCGATGATGTATGTATGTATGTATTTTAGATCCTCCTGCAAGCAGGAACTCACGAAGAAGCCTCATTGTCTTATCAATGCCGCAAGCTGACCGAAGTCAGTCTTTTAGATTCATATTTAACGTCCATGATTATGAATTGTCAATTGTCAACAACTCTGTAACTGGACGACATACATTAATCTTGGAGTGACTCGAACTCGGGACCTTATGATTGGAAGGGACCGGCATTAACCACTGAGCTAACACTCCACTCATGATGTGCTCAAATGTGAGAGCATTGTGTTCAAGTGGTCAAGGCAGTGGACTTGTGATCTAAGGTTTTCAGGATCGAGTCCTGGCCAGATGATAACGTTTTGTCCTTGGGCAAGGAGGACCTTTATCTCCATTGCCTCTTTTAAATCACTACCATACATGCATGTTCCTGCCAGTTATTTAATAGGAATTAATGAAATTTATGAAAATATTTATCATGAAATGGTAGGGGTAAAACTTTTTATTCATCTCTGATCCTTTCGAAAAGTTACCCCTAGCTGCTCCTCCCCAGCCCCGAACTCTCTCAAATTTCCACAAAAATGGAGGTAAGGTATTTTGTAACTCGGGTAACATTGCCAGTATAAGCTGCCTGATTTGCATATTTCTATCACCGCCTAATATTCATTATGCAAATCATGTATGTAAATCCTGCACATTAGTGCAATGCAGTGAATTAACAATTGGACTTAAGTCGCAGCAGGTTCAACGTCCATTGCAAGGATTAATAATAATTCCTACAAGCTTTGGATGCCTCGGAGCAGGATTTGAACTTGGCTATCATCGTCACCATTTGCCTCTCACGTAGCCATGGAGCAAATTGTTTCCTATCCTCGTGATTCAAAATCGGATTAAATGATAATTGGTAATAAATTGTGAATGGTTTTGGAGGAAAAACAACTTTGCAAGTGATACAGACATGAGTTTCTCCTCCCCCCCCCCCCCTCAAATATTGGATTTCTTTATATACTCTCCCAGACAGTTCAATAGATCTTGGACCCTTCAATGACCCCTTCCACACCCTACATAGCCAATTCACATGCTAGTATATGATACTATTAAGAACTAAAATATTAAGAAAACTAACAATACAATTGTTATCATAAAATATCATAGTACCATGTAATACTATCTGCAAGAATATTATTGTGGATGTTTTATATTATATTATTATGATATAACATTATTGTATGATTATGGGTAAAGGGATCATTCTATATGCAACAATGTTACTGTGGCTGTTTTATATTATATTATTATGATACAATAGTATTGTATGATACTATGTGAGTCTGTGCCTTGCCACTCCCACCCCCTCCCCTCCCCCTTCTTGCCAATCTGCAATTATATTAAAGTAAATTCTTTACATTTAGCCCAAAGAGCTTTGATTTCATATCTCATATGATCTGATTAGAAAAACCTTGGCCTGGGTATTTTCTGATAATTTGTTTAAATAAAGAAGAATTGTTGGTATTTGAGTGAAATTTTCTCTAGAATTATAAATGAAACTTTTGTTTCTATATATGATGAAACTGTCAAATTCTTAATGTAATATTTGTTGGGTTGTTAGTATATTTAAGAGTTTTAATTGGTAGAGTTATAACAGAGAGACCATCAGTACTAAGTTTGAATCGGACAAGTTTCACCTGCTGAAATTAGAATTGTGCTACAAAGACAACAGTAACAACAGGAATGACAACGATAACAGACTGACAGCTTGTTATGGTTTTCTTCTGACCAGAACAACTGGTTTAAAGTAAATCATTCTTATGGGATTTCCTTATAAATTATCATTGTCACACAACTTCATAACATGCATCCCTTTCTTTGTAAAATTGTTATTAATGGTTGGGGGGGGGGGGTGGAGGGGGAAAATAGTGTTACCATAGTCAGTGCATTTCGTTGAATTAATATAACAAGATGAATGACCGTTTCTTCAGTTAAGAGTAAACAGACAAAACAGAATATTACAAAATATGTGATTGATGTATTTAAAAGCCTCCTCTCATATAGAAGAGGCTCTTTTCTCTTACTATCTTGATGTATTTAGGGTACAGAGAGTGACCTGAGGTCTGCAAGAGGGACCACATATTATTAACTTGTAAATTCTCACCTTCAGCTTGGAGGATTCAGTGCCTTGGGGCTGTTATAATATATATCCCATTGCAAAGCTAGTTACAATGACAGAGTGTAACTTAAGGGATCTTTGACAACTAGGGCAGAAATATTACAGGTGAATTCTTTGATACAAACCTGGGATTATGAGTTGTAACCATAGAGAATATGACCAGATTGAGGCCCCCCCCCCTCACATCCCATGAATAATAATGATTAAATTAAATATAATTTTATCTCAACAAAAGGTCACAGGGGCTTAGCATGTGTCATTTATATTATCTTTATCATGAATTTCACTTCATGCAGTTGTACTAAATATGGCAAAGAAGGGGTTTGAATGTGAAAAAAAGTTAATAATCAATTTATAATGATCCTTGCAGATGGGACTCAAAACTATGAAGACATTGTAAAAGTAGTCTTGGATAGTCCAACAACCTGAACCTACTTTGAATTTAAAGATTGTCATGAAACAGCTTAGGTTTTTTTTTCCTTCCTAATTACATATCTACCTTTATCCAGGTGGATTTATCTGAGTGATGTTCTGACTGAAAGGTCATCAGAAGGCATTGCCCCAAAAATAATTGTTGCATATTAAAAACTGTTAGAGGGATAAAAAGAAGAGGGGGAGGAAAATAAAAGAATGAGTCGTAATTGACCTTTTTGAGGTCTTTTTAAGTAGCATACTTAGTGGCATATATATATAGCGAGCTATCTCAAGTATGGATAGTATATAGTTGGTGAACCTGTGATGTAATACATGGACTACTACTGGGTTAAGGGTGCCTTGGAAGTTGTAAGACAGGTCAAATTGAAGGCAGCTTGTATCACATAGAGTTTTAACTTTTATACTCTCTATGCCTGATAGTTGGGGAGGGGTGGGTGATAGAATTTTTAGTATGCTGAATAGGTGTGAGTATCAAATACTGACCTTCAAGATAATAAAACTGCCCTTGATATGAGCAAGTTCAACTGTCAAGGGTATATACTGTATAGGATCAGGCATGGGAGGATCAAAGGATCAACAATGGGACTGTATACAGGCTTAGTGACAGTTTTACATAGTTTTACATAGTGGTCTGTATACCCTGTGTACTTACAAGGGTATATAATGTATAGGATCAGCCATTGATGAGAGGATCAAAGGATCAACAATGGGATACCGTATACAGGCTTCAGAGACAGTTTCACACATTTCTATACATAGTGGTCTGTATACACTGTGTACTGTGTAATTAGGGAGATACTTTCAAGGGTATATATAGTGTATAGGATCAGGCATTGATGAGAGGATCAAAGGATCAACAATGGGATACTGTATACAGGCTTCAGTGACAGTTTCACACATTTCTACATATTGGTCTGTTTACACTGTGTACTGGGTAATTAGGGAGATCTATAGAGCTCTACCAACTGAACTGTATGGTCTTCTGTTTACATTAGAGGACTTTTTCCATCACGCTGTAATTTTGTTTGTTTGTCACAAATTATATACAAACACAAATGTACTAAACTTACAACCTGTATTGAATGGAAATAATTTTTAATTTTCTTTGTAGCTTTCTGTGGCAAGAACATGTGACAGTAAGCAAATTGAGATTATAAACCGTGTATAGTGTTTTACTCCATAGGGTGTACTAAATATAGACCATCGCATAAATCTATGGACTATAAAATAAATACATAAATGACACTTTTTTTTCTTTCTGAACAAGAAATGGCTTTATTCCTCAGAGATTGACCATTCAACCAAATCTGAAAAAAAGAAGAAAATTAATGATTATGATAGTAGGTTAGGACTCTTAAATTTACTTCTGGATTGAGATGATCAAAAGTGATTGAAAGATACAGGATAAAAACAAATATATTGATTCCTTTCAAGTTATGACAAAACAGTGTGTTGTCCATATGTGTTGTATTCCCATGGTATATGTTGGTCAACGAAGGACTCAAAACCCACAGAAACGTTTTTTTTTTTCCAGTAGGGATATAGCTGACAAGAGGCTATTAACTCCCTCTAGGAAGACAGGACGTGTTAAAAACTTTCAAAGGATTCTAAACTCTTGTGTTTTCACTGCCAAGGAGACAAATTTTTATGGCCCAATTGGGATGGCATTGGTAATTTTATGCTCATTGGATAGGAACCAAATCAATATTGAATTAAGATTTTTTAAAGGTGAAGGCCATAAATTATTCTTGCACTCTATCAAGGAAGTTAGTTGATCTGGAATGCCTTGCAATCTGTGGTTTGTTCTTTGACTTGAGTAGTACTAGTTCTTTCTGTTCGTTTCATTTATATGCAGTCGTCAGTACTTCTCACACACATTTTTCTTCCGTCTCGTGAAAGAATTTCACATAAATCAAGTGTCGTTTGTAACATGAAGAAATAATTGAATATCATTTGTAACAAAGGAATGGTGCTGGAATCAAAGTATTTAGGAAGGATAGGTTGGGGGAGGGAGGATGGGGGGGGGTTGGTTGGGGGGTGGGGAAGGCTGAGGGAATACTTTGTCTCCCTCTCCATTGAGTGGAAAATCTCTTTTGTAGTGCAACACTGTGTTACAGTGATGCAGTAAATCAGTCCTGAAATAGGCACTATACAGCTTACATATATGTATTGTTGATGATATTCACAAATTAATTGCTTCTGCACCCATGGTCAAACCCTTGCACTCTTTGCCTTTCCTACCCTACCCTTGTCTTCCCTCCTCTGCCAGCTTTAGGGGAGTTAATTGTCTTAAAGGGGGGGGGGGTAACATTTTTCATATGAATTTCTCTCCAACAGCTTTTCTGCAGTTATAGCGTTGATTATTCATGAAAGTGATTGGTTGTCAGTTGACCTTTGACCTAAAAGAATTACCTATTTGAAGCAGGCCTGCATACCAGCAGGGCTTCTAGCTCCCACATACACACTTAGAAAATAAACCTGCGGGATGTTCCCCTTGACCTTGGCACATCAGAAATACTGGGAGGAAGAGCAAGACCCTTCTTTTGTTTATATCTTGAATCCATCAATAGCTTGTCACTGTTGACCCCCAGTAAACCAGGACTTCAACATGTTCTATTGTAAGGGTGAATACCTGCATTGGTCCAAGTTTACTCCTGGTACTAGTTACCGGGTATCAAAACATCGGTTACACTAAATTAACACAAGTGTTTGTATCAAGGAGTGTTTTATTGGCATTGTGAGTATCTGCAGGGACAGTTACTTAACAGACAAACATTTGAACACTCCCTCAATTCTGGGTTTTATTTATTTATGGAGTGGGTCATGTGACTAATTAATTGTGTAAGACAATACAAGAGGGTAAAAGAATTTGGTTTTAGACTTTTAGTTAATAGGAGGCCTGGTTTGAAGGATAAGAAAGAATCCACTAATGGGCTCCTAGATTTATGATTTGATAGGTCTATAAGTGGTAGTGGGTTTCTGATAATGGGTAAATAAGTAGAGTTGTTTTGTAGCCCGTAAAGAGGGTCTGTTAAATTTCATTGATATACCAGAGGAAGAACAAGTATTTGAAGGTTGTGGAAAACAGGATCATGAATCTATATTGTGAAGAATGTGAAAATTTATGTTAGGAGTCCAAGGGTTAGACAGCCACATGTTAGTATTTCTGAGACATCAGACATGAAACAGTCATTTCTGGACAATTATATGGTAACATAAATATATATATATATATACATACATATATTTTTTTTTAAATTCTACAGATGTTATTAAACATATATTTGAAATAGAGCTGTGAGCCATTTTGCTCTCATTTAAATATATTTCCTGCACTTTTACGGCTGTGGGATATATACTTACATCTTTTCTAATTCTACAGATGTTATTAAACTTATATTTGAAATAGAGCTGTGAGCCATTTTGCTCTCATTTAAATATATTTCCTGCACTTTTACGGCTGTGGGATATATACTTACATCTTTTCTAATTCTACAGATGTTATTAAACATGTATTTGAAATAGAGCTGTGAGCCATTTTGCTCTCATTTAAATATATTTCCTGCACTTTTACGGCTGTGGGATATATATATATACATACATATATCTTTTCTAATTCTACAGATGTTATTAAACATGTATTTGAAATAGAGTTATGAGCCATTTTGCTCTCATTATATTTCCTGCACTTTTACGGCTGTGGGATAGATATATACATACATATATACGTATATCTTTTCTAATTCTACAGATGTTATTAAACATGTATTTGAAATAGAGCTGTGAGCCATTTTGCTCTCATTTAAATATATTTCCTGCACTTTTACGGCTGTGGGATATA
>JAIPMN010016327.1:0-10079 GCA_020650975.1 Apostichopus californicus
CACAAAAGTATGTACTACATCTCACAACTGAACAAGTTGTTTTATAAATATTTCTAACTGTTTTATATGTAAAAAGTTTTTTTTTCTTCTTCAAAAATACCTGTTTAGTCATTTCCATTCATGTTACTTTACAACGCGGCATACCCTGCATATATTTGTGCAACGAATCAAATAAAATGAGAATAAAATTTACTAATACGCCCTTTGAACGTCTTTCAACTAATAGCAAGATATTTAATTAATATGTAAAAGCTACCGATGTTTCGAATGGCTGTATAACGAACCTTGTTTGTTGTTGTTAATTTCATGCAATATTTAAAAAAAAAACTAGTTTAACAAAAAACAAAGGGTCTGCTGAAACTTTTACCCCATTTGACCTTACTTTTTATTCCTTCTTGATTGATCCACAAAACACCTAAATTAATAACTTTATAATCATATCACATGATGTGAAACAAAAATATAGTAACGGGTAGTTACTGTGATAGTTTTCTTCAGGAATTTAACGTGATGAACTCAAATTTCATATATTCTAGTTGAAAACCTTATAAATACAAAATAACAAGTTAATTTAGACAGAAAACCAGCAACTTAAAAATGGCATAAACATAATTTCTCATGGACTCAAAAGATATGGAAATTTGAAATGTGACATAATATATGTTTGAAGATCTGCAAAACCACTCTAAATATATCGATTGGTCCAATCCTAAGTTTTTCTCTTTTTTCCCCCCATCTCATTTATTTGCTGACTTACATGTTATTGTCAATACATATAATCATAAGTGAATTTCATGATTATGGATCAATCAGGGACAATATTTCCTTTCACTTGAAAAGGAAATACTATTTATCAAATATGTTTAGCTCTAAAGGAAGAAGCTAAGCCAAAACGAGGAAACATAAGTTTTGAAAACTTCTCTTTGATAGAAATGTACAGAATAGTATTGATTGTCCTCTTTTATGAAATAAAATTTTCTACTTCCAGTAAGAAGACAAACTTATAGAAAACCAAAGAAAACCTGAAGCCTCTGGTGGTCTTGCTTTAAAGAACGAAATAGTTTGCCTGTAACAAAGGAAACATTTGTTATGATGTCTAAATGTCCAACTTCGTTAGTTTACATTTGTGTCTCGTTATGGAACTATTAATTGACTTATTATACCAAATATGGAATAATTTTGTTTCATTCAGCATCTACTCAGATACAGTTTTCGATTTGCGTTATTGTGGTTATTTTATTAATTTTGAAACTAAGAATATGTTTTGCATGATTTGTATCTTGAATGTAATGACTTCTGGATAGCTACTTTATATGACGTTTCCATTCAATGCATACTTTAAAATATATAACCACTTCCTTAAACTCTTACCATGCACTTTAAAAAACAAATTCAAAGCACCTTACAATGAATAGTTAACTATGCAGTTGCCAAGGAAACCGTAAACATAAGGATAATTGGATAAACAACTGTAGTTAATACGTTATGGTATGTATGGATCAGTTCTGCGAAACTTTGGTTTTTGCTTTTAGGGGACTTCGCTAGAAAAGTTTCAAAAGCAAACATTAATGGCAAACACGTGAAAAGGTAACTATTTTGTCATCTATTTACAAATATAAAAATTGAAGACATAATCGTATCAAAGTTATTCGGAATCATAACTATTTTTTTTCCTTTTTCTGTGCATTCGATATATTTACAATTTAAATTTTCAACACACAAACGATTTAAATTTGATTCACGTACGGTAAGATTATAGTTTCCAAACAATGTTTATCATTTAATGTTCTAAGAATTAAAAACTTTTAGTCAAATAATATTATTATTATTATGATTATAATTGATTAAGAAAGTATTCAGCTTGAAAGATCATTTACTTGCCAGAATTCTCCAAATCACTCATTATGAATTCATTGTGAATTTTGAGAACGGAATCTTTTACAAAGGCACATTTCAAATATTTAAGATAAATCTGTGAGGCGTAAGTTCCAGATACATAAAAACAGTAACATTATGGTTTATGCAGATGAAACAGGGTTCATTCTTAAACCGACAGTGAAATTTTATCTGAAAAACTGCATTACCATTCAGCCGGTTGGAATTAGTTACAAATATTAGCTATATTAAAAAGAAAAAGATTTTTTTTCTGTTGAACGACAACATTAATATTTATGGCTGAATCAATGTTTTTGTTTAGAACTCACAAGCAATTTGTTCGTCCATAGTTTTTTCATTCAAGTTAAACATGTTTCTTTGCTAACCAATTTTAATCACGATATGCTATCATCCCAAAATAATATTCTTCGTACAATATTATTTTCTTTGAAGGAACTCGGAATCACAAAGGAAAACTAACTGCTTTTGTTGTTCTAATATTAAAATAATACTGTAGTTATAAATAAGTGCGATATACGATATGGAATTTAGCATTTCTGCTATTCGTAATCAAAATTTCTATTGTTTTTACAAACAGATAAGTCTAATCATAATAAGAAAAAAAACATTGTACAAATGTCAGTACATTGTACAGAGTTCAATACTTTACTTTATTCTGTAAATACAATAGAATACAAAATGACTTCCTTGTGATAATTATGAGAGATAGAATGCTTATGCTAGTCATCATTCCCAAAGTTAATACTTTTTAGGGGGGGGGGGGTGGGAGTTCTTTGCAAAAATTTACTATTCTCTACATCCTAGTATCGTTAAACCTTAATAGTTAGTACAACTTTATACATAGCCTTCTTTTGTATTCATATTTTTTTACATTTAAATATAATTTCTCTGCAGACTTCTTTTCATTGAGAGAGAGAGAGAGTTACCACAACTATCTATAGTCATGCCTTCTTATGTATTCATAATTTTAACATTAAATATAGTTCCTCTACAGAATTTTCATTGAGAGAGAGAGACAGGAAATTAATTTCCTTCGAGATGTCGGCTTTAATGGTAACAAATTGCGAACCGAAGAAAGACTGACACATTGGCCACTGCACTAAATTTTAATACTTATATACTGTATTAAGCTATTTACTCTAATTTCCCCAAATAAATGTCTAGGTCTGATGTACCTAAAATAAGATGATACCCTTACCTACTGTTACACCATGACAAAGTCTTTATTTGAAAAACAAAATCTCAATTTTTGACGCACAAATTAAAGCCTATTTTAATTCAAGAAACGGTGTCTTCTTTGTACACATCATTGCTCCCAACTACCCCCTCTCCACCTCCCCTTTCATTACCCCCCCCCCTGCTCCCCTTCCTCCTTCACCCTACCTTTCGTTCTTTCAAAACATATCCACAAAAATATTCTGTCAAGTTTCTTATCAAATAAGGACGAATAAATCGAGAAAAAAAACTTTTCCCCATTTGATTTTTCCGAAGCCTTGTCAGCAACGACAAATGGTGTCAGTAGTTATAAATATAGTCTGTCGAAGATTGCCATAACACGATAAATTCTCACAGATGTTGTTGTCAACGTAAGGAGGTGTTGGATTTATTTTCTAACTGTATCACTATTTACTCTCTTATTGCTTACTAACAAAACATAATAATATAAACCAAAATTGTATTCACTTATTCATTGAGGGTTTATCTTGATATCTCTTTGGAAATTTTCAAAGAAAGAAAATAAAATAATCTTTAATAATTTAGAAAAAAAATATTTCGATATATTCAGTTATTAGTACATATTGATTGTCTCCTCAAAATTGTAAACTGCTGGGTTTTTTCTCCAACATCTTTTTCCGTGTTGATGATAACATATGTCCTATTCTGTATGTGATCATAGATATTTATACCATAAATTTTGAATTTTGAAAACTTGAAATACTGACTAACTGTATAAAACCTTTTTAAGATTTCCTCCATACAAATGAAGCATCTTACACCGACCTTTGTACATCTTCTTTCCCCTTCACAATCTTCCCTCCTCCACCCATCGCCCCCCCCCCCCCACCCCAAACACCCTTCATCAACCAATGTTGTCGATTATATATATGATTGGTTGCATTTATCGTATATAAAACTGATGACCAAAGCAATGTTACTGGAGTGCAGCGAGTTCAAACACTACTTACAAACGGAAAGAATAAAACTATGACCCCAAAACAGAAATAATGGTCCTAAGATGGAACATAACATCACAACTTACCCACACATTTCTTGCTGCAGCTGATTTCATTTTTTAACAAAATGATTTGTTAAGAAGGATATGAATAGTTAAATCAATGGAGTATACTTTATAGATTTAACAAATATTCATTTATGTTTATGGTTATGTTACTACTCAGGTCTAGAACCCAAATTTTTACTTGACATGGTTGGCACAATTTTTCTTTCCGCAAAGGCGTTCATGCGTAACATCTGTAGCCCCTCCCTCTCCCAATCCCCTGAACAAAAATAATAAATAAAAAGATATTAACAATGACTTGTTTTAGACAGTTTTTGGAGAGAGTGAATAATAGCATCTTTTCGGTAGTTATGTATGGAGCGTCTACACGAAATATTTCATATTTTTGGTATTTTATTAAATATTATTGTTATGTAAATTAATTTTAAGAACAAAAGAGATGACTACTCATGACTTATTTTCTAATCTACAGAAATTATCGACAAGATAAAACAGAAATATTATGAAGAAGAGGATGTTTAAACACTGAAATGTTCCAACGATTTCAATGCACTGTTTTACTTTCAAAATGCGCACTTAAATTTATGGACGTAAAAATCTCAATGTTTAATATATCAAATTGTAAACAAATGTGCTAAAATGCTAAATGATATAGTTATTCACCACAATGCTACTATTTGTAAAGTAATACTTAATTGAAATGACACAAATCCTTACGGTTGTATGGATTTTGGTGAACAATGTTCAAAAGGTTCCAATAGCGGAAGTAATCCCCATTGTTTTAATATCCTAATGACGTGTGGTATAGCTTTCCATAATTACTTCCTTAATATAAATTAAATTTCACTAAACCAAATACAGAAGATAATCATGATATAAATATATTGAAAATTGTTCAGACATTTTTTCGTCAATTCCTCTAGATAAAATCATATTTACATATTTCTTTCTGTAGTATCCAAATTCACCCCAATATAGGTGTGACAACTCCTATGGCAAAGGGGTTTGATTCGATCAGTTTGACATTAACCAGAATAATTCACGAAAAGTTGATTCAAACTGTCCTCTTTTCCCACCCTATACTCCCACCCACCCCACAAGCATCTTGAACATGCTAATTTATTTCGTCGATGAGTACAATTTTACCCCCTGTCACCTCCCCCCCCCCCCACCACCACATGTGCCATCCACCTTTACCCTGGATTCTACCCATAATGTTCTTCTCCATACTTTTAAGAACGGATGTTTTAAATTCCATGATGGATGAACAAAAGTTGTTACAAGTTGATTTCATAAACTGTCAGATTGTGGACCTTTTAAGGATACCAAATACCAAACAGTATAACGTTTTAAATGAACATAGTTAAAATGAAATGTTATAACGGACTGAGAAACGAATTGTATCAGTATTTAAAGTATGCAAATATTAAGAAAAAGATGGCACTCGAATAGCCAATACATTTTCATCTGAGGTTGATAATAACTAGTAAATATTCTAGAGTTTTTGCAACTACAGTTTTGAACATCATTATGTGAATAGTAAAATTGAAATAATTTAGGAAATTATTTTCAATTCAACTGAATGAATAGAGGATGTCAAATATGTCTGACTTAAGCCAAGCATTTTTTTCTCCTAATATTGATGACAATATTCCTACTACTTTGGAAATGCATTCATACTAAATGAAATATTTGATGGAAACATTAGATAAAGGAAGCAATGTTTTGTCAAGAGGTATACAACAAAATAAATCTTTTTCTGTTACAAGAGGCATATAACTATCACGGTCCTTAATACAAAAGCTTATGGTTTAATTTTTTGGGATACGGTTTCTTCCAAGGTTACACCAGTGATAAAACACATCATGTAACATGATAAATTGCCAATGATAAAAATATTGGTTTGATTTTCTTTTATTCAGTATTTTAATTTTGTTTAACCTCACCTATAAGAACAGCAATGACCTTGAAGGTACGACTAATTCAAGACAAGTTCGGTTGAGTTGGGCGAGAAAAAATAGTAACAAGAGGGGTGCAGTTCTTGATTTACAAAATTTCTGTCTGTTGCTTCTAAACAAAGATTGAAAGATTAATAAAGTATTATCATTTTGTGATGGTTTTGTTTGTTAGTTTGTTTACTTTCTTTTTCTTTGTTTATTTGCATTATTTATTCTATAATTTCACAACTGAATATGTTATACGAAACCAATATGCATGTGGCCATCCAAGCTGTCAGACAGATACACCATAGTTTCTTATAACGCATTGACTACCGTTACAGACTGCTGTCGTATTGTTCTGAAAAAACGGTCTATACATTCAGAATTGCTACTGTAAGTAATTACACCCATACCCACAGGAAAAATATCTTTCATCTTTTATTTTCACAAAAGTTCGACCAACGGTCTTAAAAAAGCAAGGTCTGGTGGTTTATTATTTATATCTTCTTTCGGATGAAAAATGTCTTCGAAAACCCGAAACGTTTTTACGGTTCAAGGGGTAGCTGTACCCGGAATCGCGTGCCGTTTACGACGGTTCTAACTGCTCCCGAAACTTTGGGTTTGGTAAAGAGCGTGTTTATGATGTATACACGCACACATTACACACACTGTAGCAAATAACGTTATCGCGAGTACCGCAATCGCTTTACTATATGGGCCTATCTCGACAAACAAACAAACAAAACGAGATAACCCCCTAACAAAAACCGTTGAACAAAGATAATTTGCATACGAAGACAATAGCACTCATAAAAAACTACCAGGGTATAGGATGTATTTACCAGTAATATTGACTTTACCTAAAAAAGGAATGTGTTGTAAGCATTCCCGACAAATAATAAAATGGAGATCTACCGGCCAATTTAGCAGCTCATTAAAACTTAATTGACGTTTCAAAGTGTTTACATTCTGTATTTGTTCTATATCCTTACCATCAGATCATGTTTTGTTTGGCTTTCAGATGTTGTTTATGTCTAACTACCTTTATATATAGTTAAACCACTTCCGTGCTTTCAAGCATATAGTAGCTTCAAAAGTTTCATATAAAAATAAATCTATTTTCTTCTTGTCATGATTTTTGGGTATAGTTATGATAGCTTTGTTTTATTTCAAATAAATACATATTTAATCAACTATAACGTGCAAAGTATTTCCTGTCCACAGTGATTACATCTCCCTCTTGTCAGTTTGGTTTTAACTACCACGACATAAAAAGGACAATTACGTACGAATGGTCAATGGTAAAAATCTTTAGCACCCATATTTTTTTTAATATTCGTTTTAACGACATACCAAAAAAAAGCACATTAATAATAATAACATGATAATACCTGTATTATCCGTTGAAGATTGAGATTTCGGAGTAAGTTCAGACTCGTTGGGCGTTGGGTCCCTAAACTCAGGTGTCTGCCTCGTAAGGTCTACGGCGGCAGATGCGCCCATAGCTGCCTCTGTGTAGTAATTGCCGGATGGTTCAGCGCTAGTATGATGGTTACCTGGCGTCCAAGGAGAACTGCCAGCCTCGGATGGTGGGACCGGGCCACCGATTGCGCCATGCCCTGCACCGCCGCCACCGTAATTATGCACGGGAGGTGGGGGAGGTGGTACGGTTGGGCTCTGATAAGGAAATCCACCCATAAAGCCCATGTAGTTACCGCCGCCATGGTGAGAGAAAGCGAAAGATGACGGTGGGTGGTTTCCAGCGCCTGTCATTGTCTCGTAAAATGGTCCAGCTATCGCCTGGGCGAACGGTCGGGGTTGCGCCCCGTCATGGAATGTCTGTCCGTGTTGTTGATGCAAACTCGGTGTTAAGTGCGTATTGTCCATTCCACGGCTTTCGAACTGCATATTGTAAAAAAAAAAATATTTTACGGTCGATTAGTAACTCCGTGGAAGTTTAACCGTAAACCTTTTGCTCGAGTCTTTTGACAGGCAAATAACGTCGTCCATAGAATTTCACCATAAAAATATGACGTGATGGATTTTCTCCTAATGTCCTAGGAGACTGAGAAAGGCACATGTGACTTTCAACCAATAGGCTCCCGCGAGAGGTTCATTTACGAGCTTTAGCTTTCTATTTTTTTTTTACTATACACATGTAACCCTCTTTTAAGCAGTATCATTGAACGTTGGTCTTCTACGATTTCTTGTCTTCCATTAAATCCGTCAGAGCGGAACAGAATGGCGGTTAAGGTGTGGAATCCAGAAACTAAAAACCCTTCCAATGGTATCACTAGGAGTAACGTAGAAACAGGGTAAATGTATCCGCCAAAAAGACAAAAATGGATATAAATTTTCGGAATCGAAAGATTTGCTACGAAAGAGTGAGTTACTTTCTATTTGACTGAAAAACGTGTTACTGTTAAAACAGTGAGATCATCATCACATACGCTAGTGTAAAAAAAAATACATGTCATGTGACCACATGCTTATCCAATGACTCTCTGTGGATTTCCTCGTGGCTACTTAGCCGTTGAAAATGGCGAAGGAGAATAAGAGGAGAGACGAGTAAAAAAAAAAAACACGGAATGAAGCAATATAGCCTTTAACCTCAAGAAGTGGACCTCTATACTGGGCACAAAAAAAAAATTGAATGACCGTGTGTTTGGGAAGCAGAGGAGTCGGTGAGTAATTAGAGCAAGGACGTAAATTACGACTGGCTTTGTTTGTGTTGCAATGGTCAGAAAAATTCAAAGAAGCCGCCTGCAATTAGGGGCATGTAATCACTTATCACCAAACCATCTTCGGAGGAACCAACCCCCCTCGATATGTATATAGATATTTTTTTTGACTCCCCCGTTTTTTCGTTCAGATTATCATGCTTCCGCCTGGTTTGTTGTGTAATCCCCCCTGTAGAAGTTTTTTTGGTGAAATTATTTGGTATTTTACACAAAAGTATATGAATGGAGTTTACTTTTAAAAAAATTCAAATTATCCCAAGCATCTACTTACAGGAACAATTGACCACAGCTTCGTATTGACAATTTGATGAAACATTCTTTGCGATGGGGAAGCGGGGTAGGGGAGGGGGCTGGGGAGGGTGGGGTGGGGTGGAAGGGGGGAGTATTTAGAATGACACCAAAGTCTGAAGGAAGAAAAACATGATGAATGAAATATTGTTTGCACGAACTATAAGAATAAATCGAATCAAGAGAGGAGAAGTGTTGATACCTTTAATACGATGCACGGCTTTCCCATTAGCTTCATATGGATGAGTTCAGCTTGTTACCTGTTTTAGAAATCGGCAACTATTGACCTCATTTGTCTCATGAATATTCATCAGACATGTTTTCCTACTTTCTGTTATGATCAATGTTTTGATGCTACGTTACATGTAATCTCCTTTCGCTAATAATTTAATAAATATCGTCTCTCAAGTAAAATTTATATTTGTAATTATTGGATAAAACATGTAAAATAATTATATAATGATTAGTGATTTGAAATACATGATGGATGGCGCGGAATATTTGTTTCCAACTGAAATGGTAAAAACAAAAATCTGTTTTTTTTTTGTACTTTCCATGAAACATTATACACAGTCTCCATACTGACCGTTAGTCATGATTAGATTTACGCAAACTATGGTACAAATATAAACAAATAAAAGTAAATAAACATAGGATCACAATAACATGCATTCTAATTACCATGAATTAATTATTATTATTTACTGATTTCTACCTTCCGTAATTGAATTGAGGCACGTTACATTTGCATTAAAGTAATAAATTGATTGACAGGTTAATGTGAATGTTAGATGACGTCATACACAAATCGGTACATCCACAGATCGTACTATGTAAGCACATGTACACCTTCATAGTAAACATAACATCACGGTATGTTGAATTTATGAATATACTAAATAATAGATTTCAACAGGTGTACTGAGTTTTATGCAATATATATATATATATACATATACATACACACCTATATAT
>JAIPMN010016328.1:0-13597 GCA_020650975.1 Apostichopus californicus
TAGAGTGGTACATTTCAATCCTTATCTATGCTTATATTGTCACTTTCATAACCTTTAACTACCCAAATAATCATATCAAGCCAACATGTACTACGTCAAACATTTTGAAAAGCCCAGAGTGCCAAATTTCAATGTTTGTATGATATAAACTGTACGTGTAAGTACATTGATTCAAATGCTCAACTTATATTTCGCTCGCAGGGACTGTTAGAAACTTATAAGTAGCTCTCTTACTCTCTTTAACTGAAGTTCTCTGAGTTTAATCATCCTTCCAAATTTCTTCTGAGCAGCTGTTTTGGTAGATGAACCAGATGACGAAGCTCCCGATGATTTGCTTTTCCCTCCAACATGTTTCACTGTCGATGTGCTTGTGCCTGGAGCATTCACTGTGTCTATACTTGCCATGATAAACTGGGAAAAGAAAAAAAAAAAGAGTCATGAATCTTTAACTATTAGACTAACTCTCCTATTTTACCTAGAGCTATTTGTCAATTTTACAGTATATACCAGGATTATTTTGACATACCATGGCCATAGGTTGTCTGGATAAGAAAGAAATCCTGATAACCAAGTTTCTAATTTTACCAAGTAGTACTGCTTGCCATTTTATTGCTAGCTTTTGTGTAGGAAACAACTGTGCTTTGCTTTCATGATGACACAATATGTTGTATTTTTAAATTAAATTTGAAGTGGACTGCAATGACAATGTTCTCTAGCTGCCACACTAATAAGTAATGCATTGGTTTTATTCACCAGGCAGCTAGACAAACCTAGGCAAATCTCTCCTTCCAATTTGAGTGAAAACTTTGTGTTTAGTTTTTACAAGAGAGATTGATTGAATTGTGCACACTTTGGTTGACAAGTTACCAATGACCAGGGCTAAGTTGTACATGCTATGGTCACTCTTGCAATATGTACACTAACCTCTTCCATTACTTTTGGAGAGCCTGGGTCATTCAAAGAGCCATGAATCGCAAACATGATATGCTGTAGCTCAATAACTTTTATTCACAACTTTGAGTTGAATGTGTTGAATGTTTAAGAACCAAAAGGTCATATCATGAGAATGATTCATATAAGGATTTTTCCTTCCTTTTGTAGATTACACATTAAGGGCTTTCAAAACCTAGAAAAATCATGTGTTTCCTTTCCCTTGCCTTATCCAGATATTTCCAATTTCCTGACAGTGTGGAAACCAAGGTGTAACAAAGCACATTTTGATGGAATCTGATCAGGGCATAAGTGAAGTGACATAGGCCTAGTTGAATGATAAAACTAAACTACAGGCAAAACAGAGAGATAATTACAGCAGTGCTCCATGCCACGCCAAGAGACCATTTCTTGTGCCCTTTACTCTCTCTTACTCTTACTTCTTAGCATCACAAAATGCTTCTTATTTTCATGGAAGTTGCTTTTCAGTTTTATGTTGCAAAATATGTCACTGTCACAATACCTTTGAAGTAGGAAACAAGTTCAGGAATAATATTGAATTTTAGGTGTCATGTCCCTGATTGCGTGGAATCGCCCAAAGACAGTGAACAGGATATGTGATAAGACTTTTATTTCGCGTAATCGATTCCCATCAAATTGTATCCTGTAGTGTAATGGAAACAGTAGTAACTAACACTGAGTGTGCCTAGCCTAGGCCTAGTTGGTATTCTAATCTACGTTATTCTCTCTGCTACTACACAATTACAGAAATCTGAAACCGTCCATTCATGTAAACTTACGGTTTTCGAGTGTTCAAACAAATTTTACCTAGGTGGAATGTCTTCAATCTCCGATATTCACAATAAGCCCACTGACTCTCTCTGATTTTCACTCAACCACTACGCTGTCTGCGTTATGTCGTCGGTACAGCGATTGCGTTACATACAGCCCACGGACTCTGATCTGAACGTCATAGCGAGAAATCAGTTGACCTTGCACCTTTTGTTTTATTCATGAGGAAGAAATTTAGTATTACCAGCGTAATTTTGATAAATTTGGGAAAATTAAACACAAATATCAACGGTTACTTGGCAAGAAATCCTCAGGTCACAGAATAGTAATCAATTTGTTGTGTTTTTTATACTACTCTGTTTCATTGTCGTAGAAAAGGCCGATAATGGATGTTTCGCGATGCATTGTGGGGGATAATTCTAATTAGATTTCAATCAATCATGTTAATTTGATGCGGTGATTCCGAATGATCGGGATACTGATCAGACACAAAAGTTTCTGAATTTTGACGATTGGAGCCATCGAAATTTAGAAAATTGCTGCCGATCTCGCCATGAATCAAATGCAGAACAACTTCAACCCACTTATGACGAAAATTATAAGGGTAAGTAAGATAACAGGACTTGATTTTAGTTGATTTGAGACTGACATGTCTTATATTTGTATAGATCACACAGTAACTTGTGTCACTGAGCAGACTGTAGCAATACTGCCATAGGCCCATATGTGATTTTAACAATAGGGTATGGTACACATATCACGAATAAGTGTGACTAACACAGGAGGTACAATAATTTGAGACAATAATATCAGACTAGTGACAAGAGTTGTGGGTGGTGGTGGGGGAGGGGAGGGGGTTGCTAGCCTGATTGAACTATTTCTAAAGGTTAACAAAATTATGAAAAGAATATGGAATAAAGTAAGAGTAAAAGAAACAAGCAAATAATATTTCAGATTGGAATCGTGAAAAAGAAGAAAGAATATAGCCAGCCAGAGCTATAGGAAGGGGACAGCTAACTTCACTGGGGGATTGATATCAGAACAACAATAATTTCACTTTTATTTCAATATCAAGGTGCCAATGCGACACACCTTCACTGTGGAACAAAAGATGACACTACTAAGATACTTTGAAAATGGTATGCTGGGACAAAGTATGGCCTACCACGATAAAATCATCCAGTGTGCCCAGGAATCTGGACTTGACTTTGAAGTAGTGAAGGTAAAGTTTAAATTATTGATTATACCACAACAGCTTTTTCAGGTACGTTGAATTATTGAGAGCAATTTTGAAATGTTTACAAAAGTACGCTTATAGCTGTTATTGATCAAATCAGAGCTGAAGCCATCCACATCATGGATCAACATCGTGCCTATCAACTGATGGTCCTCAGGCTATATGGGATGCTGGAAGCTGATGGCTCCTGAAAATTTTGCAGTGGGTTGTAGGTCGGAGTTTTCCAGATGTAATTTGTTGTTGCTTGAAGTTTGCCAATGGTAGCTCTTGTCCATTCTGAGCATTTAATCTGAGGGGTGGGGGTGTGGTGGGTAATCGGCCTAATCCACATGCAAGCTCCTGGGGTGTCGGCCGGCCCTGATGTTTGTGAACCGCTGCTATACACTACAGTGACTGTGCATGCCCCGTACACATAATGTATAACACCCTCAGGTCTCTGGATAGATGGGTTCCAGCATGTACATGTTCATGCATGGTGAACACTGAAAATCAATTTTACCAATCATATTCACCCATTATGGCAAGGTAGTGGGTGGTGGGGGCAAGGGGTGTGGGAATTCCTTCCCATGAAAAGTTCTACCCATGTGAGGACCATATAATTCTCAAGTTTGTGTCAACTATGAACTTTTGTTGGGTAGGATTGGGGGGGGGGGAGGAGAGGTCCTTTGGAAATGGAAAAGTGCTCCCAAATAGGAACAAATGGCAGAAAGGAGTGGGTGGTGGGAGAAGCATGTGAAAGTGAACCAAACATGTCCTTCAGTAGCAGACTGGGTTAGCATACATCCAATGCCAGTTAAGGAGGTTGGGGTAGGGAGGGGACCCATTTATTTACTGGCTAAGGTACTGCCTCCATTTAAACACCACTGAATGTTGGTCTGATTCCTATAGTCCCCACCCACTCCCATCCCAAATTCTAGTAAAGCCTGTGTCAGCCTATAGGGTCCTTGGTTGAACATGCAGTTTAACGGATAGGCAGCTGACGTACAATATGAAAGCCTATGTAAAAAAACCTCAATCAGCAATGTCCATTGCAACTGCTACAGTTAGGGAAGTACAGTATGGTTTGTTAGGCTGTAGATATTATCTTTAATATTGTTTGTGTACAGTACAGAATTACCATTCACTTTTTGTAGCATCTTAGTTGATGATTTCTTCGTCACATGCTCTGACTGTAATTATTTTAATCAATTTAACTTAAAAAGAGAGCAGGTGTTCCATTAGGTCTGTCCTGAATTTAGCTTAATATAGATCTGGCAATTGCATAAGGTTTCTGTCCATAACAACTGTAGAACTTGAAGAATTTCAGTGCAGCATATATTTTGCTATCACAAGGACCAACTTGATAGTTATAGTGTGCCTTATAAATCTTTCCTGTATAGCATTCTACATGGACTGATTTGGAAAGTTCCATTTTTAAAAAAAAATTTCCACCAAGAGTAATATCACAACATTTGTTTATACATACTTTTTCAGAACTGGGTTGGCAATCAGAGAAGGAAACGCCGCATGGAAGAGATGCAGTCAGTTTGTGGAAATCAGGAGCCAATGATGGGTCCAATGTCTCCACAGTCATCCATTAGGCCTCGGATGGTTTCTAGTCCAGCAGGTACAGTAATTCTACTAGAGTATATGGCACATCCAATCGGTGATCTTTCAAACCATCATGATGTTGTGTTAAAATATTCTATGCTCAGACTTTTTATGGTAGTACCATGCTATCGGAATTTTTGCCATTGTACTCCAGACTATCTATAGCTCTATCTGTCTGTCTAATTGCTGGAAGAAGTCATTAACAGAACTTATTAAACTTGATGTACATAGTGCAAGTCGAACATTGATGACACTTGCTATTAAATCTAGGTATTTCAAACAGACCAAATGTCATTTGAGGTTAAACTCTAAAATCCTTGATTCAACAGGTTTTTGCAGATTTTGACCAAACAAGTGTATTTAAAAAAATAATAAATAATAAATATATAGACCAGTTAGTAGAGTGTTTCAGTTTCTTTGATTGTCAAGGAGGGCCTACCCTTATATATCAGAATTAGTGCTTGGATGTCCACTTCCCAAACTGGAGCAGCTGCTGGAAATCTGCAATTACTGTGTGGGTATCTCAGCAGATTTTCAAACCTGGCCTGAACATTAATAAAATATAAAATTGTGAATAGTTGCCTATCAAAAAAGAAGAAGGATCATGTAAGATCAGAGGACTAGAGGTCATCTTGTACTAATACAAGTTCAAAATTTCACATGTTTGTCACCGGATGCTGGTTTCAATGACCTGGCTCTCTATGCTACTGGAACAGACACATAACATGACACTCTTAAGGTTAAAAATTGTTGTGCCTGATCTAACTAAGGAAACCAAGAAATATGCCTCTCATCATCCATAGTATGGGTGTAATGTGTGCAAGGGAGTGCTATATGATATCTAAAAAAAAAGAGAAGATGTTTGCATTTTAATTTTTTTTTTTTTGGCCGTTATTTTGCCCCCCTCAGGTTTACCCAGACAAAGTCAGGTTCTGTATTTTCCGAGATCGTCTGACGCACCCGTGAATCTACAGGGTAAACCTGTGAACACATCAGCCCCGTTTCAGGGTCCGACACAACACGTCCACGTTCGAGAAGTTGAGAACAGGCACGTACAGTATTCGCAGCAGTTTACACCCACACCGTTAGTAGAATCGGTGCACAGGGGGAGCCTGGATCATCATCATTCCCACATGTCAGGAGTGGCTGCCCACCACAATGAGGCGGATCGTCTACAAGTCTCGGTGTCACCGCCGACGAGTCAACATAACCAAAGGGATTTTCACGCTACCAGGTCAATCCCATCGAGTTCGAACATTCCTTCTGTGAACAGCCCTCACGTGATCATGAACAACAAGTGTCGATTCGTGGTGCAACAGTCACCACCAGGTGTTACCTCTGCACCATTGAACAGTAACAACAGTTTACAGCAGTCCTCTTCCTCCGGTGGGCATTCTCAAGAACCCATGGAACTGCCTAGTACCAGTCACCATCAACAATCGGGGAGCCACCATCACGTCCCTCTGTCATATACTGCCGGGCCAAGTTCAGGAGGCTTCACGACACCCCAGGTAGGCCAGGTCAGTCAGGACGGCCGGTATTACTTCTCGGAAGCACCGTCACGGAGACCTCCCCGATACCAACCGGTACCAAACATGGACGGAATGAACATTGAAATGATGGAGGAGGAATGTGAAACAGAATGGAGAGAGATTCAGATTCAGAAAGTAATGGAAAGAATACAAGTCTATGTGAGTATATATTCATTCAGTATTTGAAATGACAGTTAGTATATTTGAGTATGATTTAGTATCATCAATAAGGTGAGTATGGCTTAATTCTTTCTTATCATTTAAAGTTGGTTACTCCAAGATTAATGTATGTCGTCCAGTTACAGAGTTGTTGACAATTCATAATCATGGATGTTAAATATGAATGTTAGAGACTGACTTCGGTGAGCTTGCGGCTTTGATAAGCCAGTGAGGCTTCTTCGAGAGTTCCTGCTTGCAGGAGGATCTAAATACATACATATATACATACATACTATGGTTAGTGTGCTTTGGTATAGGTGAGTATACCTTAATATTAGTATGGTTAGTTCAGAGCTGGAAAACCTTTTAAAGCAATTTGCAGGGAAAGTCATGATCAACATAGGATCTGCACTGTGTATCATTAAAGAAGATTTTTAACTAAAAACTAGAAAAAGGATGCAATAAAAAAATGATAAGGTAGCCCAGAGAAATTACAAAAACATAAACATAAAAGAATAACAATAACAGATGTAAGCATAATTACTTTGAGTTTGTGAAAGAAACAAATTATTATTACACAGTGTTTCACTGATACACACAAACTTAGAACACTAAAGCTGTGCTACTGTATGTTGAATCCCTAATATATTCATTGACCAAGAGTACAGTACTTGAATCCTTGCATGTTAATTTAGAAAATGTTGGTACAAGTTTTTATCTTCTCCTATAGGCAATGTCAATAATTTGAGTAATATGTAGTACCTATAGAATTAACATAAAACATTGGTCTTAGGTTGTAGGTTTTATGAGAACAAGTTTCTGGTGGCAGTACAGTAGGTGATTTTATTGTGAAAGAAGAAATATATTTTCACAGCTTCTGTATGTGCAGGGTAATGTAAACATCTTACCACCGGCTGTGTGAGGCTTACTGTAATTTTGTCAGATACTAACCCAAGTTTAATTACAAGTGAATGCAGTCAGTCATTAGTTTGTGATATCATCTGGGCTTTGTAAAAGTTACATTTTCTTTCTAACTTCGTTAGCTATCTATTAATTTGTAACCCAAGACCACTTGACTGAATTTGTAAAAATAAAGGAATACTTTTACACAGAAAAAAAAGTGGTTGCAACCCATCTGCATGACATCACTCACATTGCCCATTGTTAGAAAGATGACATGAAAGTAAAGTAAACAAAAACAAACGAAGATAAGCAAAGAGAAAAACAATAACCAAGGAAAAGAACTAACAATCAAACAAACAGGTCTTCTCAACAATAACTAGTTACTATCATGATGTGGTTTTCAATAACTGATGCAGAAGCTTTTTTGCTGTTAATATCAGACATTATTAAGCATGAACATTATGAAAGGATGAACATTGTGAACAAATAGCACGAAGAAGCAATACTTTATATTTTACCACTTTTGTTCGGTGGCCCCATATATTTAAATGTTTTAAATTTCTACAAACTAAAAAACAGATCAAGATTAAGAGGGCTGTGTGTTATGAACAGTTACTTGAGTTCAGGTTGAACTCATATCCTCTACAGCTGGGGTGGGCAACCTACAGCCCGCGGGCCACATGCGGCCCGCCAGTGATTTTTTTGCGGCCCGTGAGATGTCTCAAGAAAAAGAAAACAAAACAATCTATTTTACATCAGGCACTAATGATGCTATCAGGTAGGCCTATTATCCCCATAAATTATCAACTGTACTGTATTGACATTATGTTTTTGTGAATACAGATTAAGTACACACACCTATTGCTTGAAAGTCCTCGGAATCAAAGGTTTGAAGTCAACAGCAGGTCGTAAGTTAGGTGCGGCCCAGTCAATTTTTCACTCCTTATATCTGGCCCATTCATTCAAAAGGTTGCCCACCCCTGCCCTACAGCAAGACTTTTTACGATATCAGCTCTTCAGATTTGCAAAGTCCAGCAAGTATCAAGGCATTTCGTGTGTATATATATATCTCAAAATCTTTGATTTCCCTAAACAAATGGACCCATTGTGCCATTGTGTGGATATGAGTAATTGGGCTCCTTCACAATTGGACAATCCTTAACTCTTTGTACCACTTTAGTTTGAAGGGAGGTTTCATATGAATCGTATTTATCTTCCTGCAGGTCGATCAACTAAGTAAATTGGGGTGCGAAGCTTTCCTCGCGTGCGTCTCAAAGGATAACTTTGCTACCTATCTCTGCGGTACTCCAGTCGGGAATAACTACTTCACCAAGGTCAATAAGGACCTTCCCATATCAGAATTTGTAGAGAAGCGGCTAAGACTCGGAGAGAACGCAGACGAACAGGTAGATGAAACTGAGGAAGTGAATACAAACACAGAGGAGGAGGAGAAAGTCACAGTAGAGGAAGATGTCTCCGGGGAGGAGAAAGAAGAGGACGCGGAGACAAAGGTGAATGACGGAGTTGACGAGAAGGAGTCACAGAATGTCATCAAAGAAGGTAAAGTTCACAAAAGCCTTGGGCTCCAAATATGGTGTGCAGGTGCTATACCATAATTAATTGCTCCATTGACTCGTACACACTAACTTCGTCATTTTGCCAAGGCCGCCAGAGCATAGACAGAAATTTTCAAACTGACATGTCTTACCCACCATATGATAGCTGATGGCTTGGGCTACCACAGCACATTCAATTTGAGCTACCATGACCGTTATTTTGAGCTAGATGTTGAGCTAGAAGAGGTAAAAGTTTAGCATAGTACTCCCCAACCCATCTGTCAGCTCTCACTGCGGAATCTATGATAAATAATAATCATGTCAAAGGAAGTGGGCCTGACGTTTCGATCCTAGCAGGATCTTCTTCAGAGGCTGAATGCTGAATAAATAATAATCATAATAATCAAGTGATCAAGATTGCGGGCCACAGTGTGAAAATTTTGTCACCAACACTTTAAGATAAGAGGGCACTTCATTTCGGATCACCCTCTTTGATTTGCCGTGTATCGGTGGCCTCATAGATAACAAGTAAAGAAATTTCGTCTGTGAGAAATTATATATATTTTAATATATGATTATCATTTCTCATACGTATCATGGAGGCATTCTAGCAGATGCTATTCTTTAAGAGTATGCTCTAAGAGTTGATGGGCCACATTAATAGGGTCTTGAAAAACTTGTGGGATGCTGACTATTACTGACATGTTTCATCTACCAAAAATCTACCATATTCTGACATAACATTACAGTTTACTACCAATAAGTTTGGTGGTAAAAGTTTTCTGCTTCAGCTAAAATGATATAAAAGTGTAAATAGACAATGACAGTTTTTATCATTTGGGCAGAGTTACATGTAAAAAGCCACAGAATAAAACTACTAGTGTAGACAACCAGTGAGCAGTTTTTGATGTAGAGGAATAATCTGACTTGAGACATTTTCTGCCATTTTTATTAGTAATAGGAAGAGAGGATCTTTTTTTTTACAGAATTTGTGAAAAAAAATCACATTAAGATAATTTATTTTGAGAAGTTACCACATGACAGTGAGATTTAGTGGATTCAGGGTTGGTTTTGAAATGAGAAAGGTGAGAAAAGATGTTTGAGATTCACCAACACTGTGTTAAGAAAAGGACATGTAAATTGAAAGGAAGCCGACGCTGAACTGATTACATGTTGTCGATACCTATGAAGTAAATAAAGACACTACATAGATGCTTTTAATAGCTAAATAAATTCACGGCCATATTGTTTTCTTCCTTTGCTTTAAGTAATGTAATCATATGTAATAGAAAGTGTATCATTTTCCTTAACCTTCTCTCTACCATTTCATTATTTTAGGGTTGCTAAAATTATTTGAATATATGTAAAGAATTCTATCGACTAAGCTTATAGGTTTTATTGACAGGGTACAATTTGAATGTCATCCTTACGCCATTTGTGAAGACAGGCCTCTTCTCAAAGTTTCAATGTGATGGAAAACGAATATTTAAAAAAAAAAGGAAGATTTGTTGACCAGAGGAAATCTAATTTTGTTTTAGTGGTAGATTTACCTTCTTGTTTGGAGTCATTTGTTTCTCTGTTGTTTTGATGATTTTTTTTCTTCTCAAATGTTTCTAACTTCTTTCCTTTTTATGCTCTTATTTGCAGGGGAAGAGGTCTACATAGTTAATAAAGAGCATTTTATCATCGGCAGAGGTACGCTTCTGTCAGCTCCGTTTGAGAGGGTGACTCCAAAAACAGCTCAGAAAGAAGACAATGCTGGTGAAGAAGATGGGTTCATCGAGGACAAATTCTCCTGATTGGTCATGTTTTTGTTGTCGTTGTTTCTGTTTCTGGTGCTCCTGTGTGCTGTATGTGTATCAGCAGGTCAAGAGATTTCGCCGACGACAACATCGTCACAGGTCTTAGCCCTGCTACTGCAAAGTCACATTGTGAAAATTAGAGACATTTTATATCACCGAACATTGAAGTGTTTTTTCAAGAGACAGGATTTATGATAAACAGTCAAATAAAGTTGTGGAAATAAGTGGGAACAGTGCTCCAAATGGCTCTATTATTTATAAACTTGCTGAACCACCTCCTTAGAACCATCACAAATATGTAGATAGTCAGTTTCTTAACATGAAGTGGTGGTCAGCCACTCAACCACTCTCAGAAACACCCAAACAACCCAACTGTTAGTCATAAGTGCATTGTTCTTTCTATATAATAGTTCTATGCATCAACGGGTGTAAAAAAGAGCCAAGTTGCCCCTGGGTGCACCAAAAATTCAGTGGAAACCATCTCTCACCGACAATAACTGGAGGTTGCTGAACTTAAATGCAGCTTTACTCATTAATACCGTTGAAGATCTTGTTTTTTTTTGCCGCGTACTAGAAACTCATCACAGTTTACTTCATTAGCTTGAAAGTTCAAAAGTCGTTACGAGCAATGAACTTACGATGGAATTGTTGACAGGTTTCGTAAAGTTCCAATTTTGAGATTTACAGAATAATAATGTGAAAAGTTTTTGTTACATAGAAATGGATCCATTAAGTTCTAACTATTAACTAAAGTTCATGTGGTACACAATTAAAAGAACTCTAGAAAAATGTTTTACTTTGATTATGTGCTTCTGCATTTTGAGCAACACTTGCTAGGTTTGATCAATTGTCGGGAACTTGTGTTCAAAAGCTTCAAGCTACTGTAGACAACTTTGATGTTATTGGCTGGAATTAAAATTATGTACTAAATGAAAATGAATATTGCAGTAACTCGAAAGAAAGGTTTGAACAAAAATGTTTTTGCTGTGGTGATTTTGGTGACATATGTAAAAGTGATGTTAAAAACATTAAGATATCTCATCATTAATTTCTTGCCTGAAATGACAAAAGAAACCCAGCTTTTGTGTGAGTGGATTAGTGGAGACATTCTGTGTGCAGGGTATACAGGTAAATTAATCCTGTTTTCACAGGAGGTTTACAGGTATCATCTATAATTTGGTTTGATATTGTGGAGGTACTGTTCTTTGATATTTTGCTCACAGTAAATTGTAACAGAGAGTGCCAATTACTTCTATGTCTGGGTGGCTTAAATATTTTAGAGTCAGAGTGTATAACTTCCTGTTTGTGAGGATGGGGTTAGCTTCAATGTGTAACGTTATTTTTTGTAATTAATTTCATTTTTTGTAAAAATAAAGGTGCAGTTAGTCCAAGACCTGCATAATGTAGTGCATGATCATGCCATGTGAGGTATCAACGCTCTTGTCATGATAGGAACAGCTGTTGATTAAGGAATGCATACGTTGCAGGGCTGTGTCTTAGAAATAGAAATTGGTATTTGAATTGTAACCTGCATCCAAGAAGGTATAACATTCAGATACAAAACTATGAAATTTGGTTTAATTAAATATGGAGAGGGCTTATTAATTGAATTTTGATTCAAAGAGAGAGAGAGTGTGAGAGAGAAAGTTGTTCACAGGAAGTTTTATATAGTTTAGGTGGGAATTAATCCTGTGGGGAATGTTTTCTGCCTTTGAGAATGGTTATGCCAAATGTTACACTTTTACTGCAATTATTTCTCTTGAAAGAACCCAGGTTTTTTAGAATTGGCTGATTGTGGGCTTAGCTGATTGTAGACTGGGCTGATTATCGACTTGAGAGCATTGTGAGTGTTGCACTGCCAAAATTGATATGTTTTTTGTGTTTGTGATTTATTTTTGTGTATGTATATGTTGTGTAAAAAAGATTTTTTTAAAAATTAATTTTGATTAATTAGAATGCTGTTGAAAAATTGTGATATTAGAAATATGGGAAAAACCATTTACGCATATACTTCTGGGGGTGGGGTGGGGGACGGGGGTCGGCTCAATACCCCCCTTCCCCCACCGGTAGACAGAATATTACAAACAGTGCACATTACCTAAATGTATAACATATATATGCAGTACATCCTAAACAGTGGCCAATTCTTCAACATCATTTTGCAAAGTTTGCAAAATATAGCACCATTTTGCAACCGAAATTTCTCATGTTCGCTTCAACGCTTCCCCTCGTTATAACATCTTAGACTCCCCCCCCCCCCCCCCACCCCTATGCACAGATATGTGGTTGTGCCCTCCATAAAGGTATCACAGCATGAGCATTTCTGTTACTTTCCTTGAATGGAATAGTTGATAATAGTGTACAGTATTTAATGTGCTTGGTGAAAATAATCCAAATACATGCATTGGGTCTGAAGAACTTCATATAAGCTGTTGACAATATCATGTCCATCAGTGATAATACATAAAAAATAAAGCTGACGGTCAAAGCTGGGCAACATTATCATTCCCTTGTAATATCCATTACTTTTTGTGTATTCTGCAAGATTCTTCAAAGGGTTATGAGCTATGTGAAACTTAAAATGTGATATTTTTTGCCTAATATTCTTTTGCTAATTCAGAAGATCCAGCTGAATGGTCATGGGAGGAGAGGAGGGATGGAGTGGGTGGGGTGTAAGTATCCTTTCCCCAGTGCTTAGCAAATTGAGGTGGTGCAGGGGTGGTGGGAGGGAAACAGATAAGAAGTGTGTTATAAGAGATAAATACATTCCCGTTACAGTGGCATGGTTTGCCAATTGTTTTTGCTTCATTGGAAATACGTTTACGTGCAATATAAAAGCTGATCAATACGCAAGTTGTCTATGTTCATTTTACATATTTATTTTGTTCTTCATTTTAAGATCTGCAATATGTATACAATGAAAAGCAAAGTTGTACAAATGTTTAAGAAATTCTTTCGTAATACAATACTGTACTTATAAAGTCCATTTATTTTGCTGTTACCTTTTTCTTTGTATAATGATAAACAGCACCATGCGTTGCGCTCATCCTCATCCTAATTAACATAGTAACAAATGATCTAAGGTGCTAAGTCTTT
>JAIPMN010016329.1:0-10607 GCA_020650975.1 Apostichopus californicus
GGTTTTCAAGATAGTGTATGGTTTTGACAATTTATCCTTTACCGACTTTTTCATGTTTGCTAATAGTAGTTGTACCAGAGGTCATTGTCTTAAACTCCAAAAGTCACAAGTAGGATTAATATTCGGCATAACTTTTTTTCTAATAGGGTTGTGAATGAGTGGAACCGTTTACCTGCGAAAGTTGTACTTGCAAGTAATTTCAATGGGTTTAAGAATGCTTTGGACAAGCACTTTAAGCATTGTAATCGGGTCTGAGGGTTTGTGTCTTCAGTTTTTTTCTCTCTCCTATAGGGTCCTTGATGGGGACTTGAGTGTCCCTTCTGATCCTTTTTTTCTACCGTAAACTAAACTATATTGTTAGGCATAGTTTACATCAGGTTTACCACTGCCGTAACAAAGATTCAAATGATGCAATTAAAAAAAAAGGTTATATACATATATTTGTAGGCTACCTAACGTTAGGCTATTTTGCTAGGTGTACACGATGCACCCCAAACCAATCTTAGCTAGGTTTTGCGTAACTGCCACTGAGCTTATTACTTTTAATTTTTAGAGTTAGAACTTACTGTTCATAGCCTAGGCAGTAACACTAACAGGTACAAGTGATATGCTGAGTAGGCCTATGACTAAGAATTAGTTACCGGGGTGCCTAGCATAATTTGTGACAGTGGTCCATTTATATTCATTCATAACCCAATGTTTTCAAATGGCGTGACAAACAAAGAAATACCACGAAATTTCTATAAGGAGATTCTGGTCAGAGCAATTGTCTCTGTTCCGCCCAAAACATTTTAGGTGACGAACTGGTTGCCATGTAGCTTAGCCTATGTCACATTGCAATGTAAGGTTAACGTTATGTCCTACTACGTAACGCTACGGCTAGGCTACTTTCGTGAATCTCGCACGGTATTGAGAACAACTTGTGCCTTAAATTCCAGACCCCGAAAGGCCAAGATATCGTGATTTAAGCAAAACTGCTTTCGTCCCGCAGAGCCACTTCTTTCCTTAAACTACGCCTAACATTCAAGCGATATACTTCAAGAATGTATAAGAAATATTAGTGAGAGTTTACATCAAGTAGTTTTACCGAATATAGAAAGGTATAGTATGTATAGTATCGTTGATGCAGTACTATTGCTGTCTGTTGATGGTTCGTATGACATACGACATTACGTACACAACAAGGCAACTCGGCGATGAATTATACGTGATGCATACGCACAGAAACGTTTTCTGTGGCCATGGCTCCGTGCCAAACTTTTTGGTTTGACGTCATCATTTTTCTACAACTCGTAGTCTTAGCAAAAAAATGATGTAAACTGCAGTCATTTTATTTACATTTAGATCCAATTATGACAAATAATTAATATCTGGAGTATAATATATACGTAAAACTGAAATTTATATGTTATTAAACTTCATTTTTTGACACTGCTCTTAGGATTCAGTAAATTCGACATTGTGACATATGTACAAATAAACGAAACGGCGTGGAATTCTGTCCCCCTCCAGAGCTGAGACCCACATCTAAACTCGAGAATACTCTCTCGCAAAAAGGTAACTTTCCGTTGCTTGCAAGTGACGTTTTGTTCGTGTCGCTACAAAATGCAGACAGTACAGTAATGAAACGTACCTTGTTATTTTTAGGTGGACCTGATATGCCCATCGCTGTATTGTTTGTACACTGTGCTGTGGGTATTGACCGCAGCTGTATGTACTGACTGTACACTAGTGTCTAAATTACCGATGGTAGCAAGCTGTGTGTGTGTATTTTCTGGGATCGATAGTGGTGTCTAAAACTTGTGTTACACCTCATTCAAAACTAGGTCAGATAACCGGCATTAGACGTTTCTTTTCGCGCGAGTCTTCAAACCCTTTAACAGTCAATACACTATGAAGATGACATTACACACTATATCCATCAATACAAGCAAGTAACACCAGGACCTCGACATGGCCGGAGATGGTGGAGGGGAGGGGAGGAGGCCAACCTCAAAAACTTTTCATACCAAACCGATCGACAACAGGAGGGATGCCGTCGCAGGCGGAAACTTAATACATTGTCGCCCACTCCCCATCGCCCCCCCCCTCCTTCCCCCATCGGGGTACCTGCATACCGTCTGTAAAGGTCATCGGTACTTCCCCCAAATGTGCTACAAAGGTAAATAATTATAATATGTGCTTTGACTGCAACACGCATATATACCGCCGTGTAACTTCACAAAGCATTCCCAAGATACCACATCGACATATCCATATACAGGTAAATTTAATGTTTGGATCACCAGGACAGTACACTTAAAGGCAGCAATTCTTAGCTATATATATACCTGGCGTAGGAATAGCCGGGAAATTATGCAAAAACAAAACAATCTTTTCCACAAAAATGCGTAAAACAAATAACACGGCCATGTTTCATGTATCGATCCTGACCTATTGATTGCCGTCGCATTATGCAGTCTGGATTGCGCCAGGGAATTTACGAGCCGTATTACGCGGCATGTCTATTGCTGGCTGTTTGTCTTTTCCGGGTTAAATTAACCATTTTCATAAGAAGAGGTGAAAATCCACTGAACTGAACCGATAATTCATGTCAAAATATGAATGTACGAAAGTTTATTGGATTGGTATATATGACAATTGCAATATATGGGCAGTGAAGTAAGAAGAATGACACATCCGTGGATCGTGTATACGTTATAGTGAACATCCGAAGATAAAATTACATGTATCCATGTTATATCTCGGTATTCATATCTGCGTTGGGGGAAGGGGGCTGGAATGGGGGGGGTGGATGGTGAGTACTCAGTTGAGAAGCGCTCTCCACCACATGCGTACTTTGCAGAAATTTATTTCGGTAGATTTTATTTTCATGAAAATGTAACAAAAAATTGCATCCTTCGGGAAGAGAAAAAATAGTGCTATACCCTCCGAGATTGGAACAATAAATAGCCTACAGACTCTCGGACCCCCTCCCGCTACTTTTGTTACGATGTCGGCAAGAGGGTGTTTCTGAGAGATGCGCTCCACGGAGGTGTTGGATTATTCAGCTTGATCCTTTGCATTCTCTAATATAGTTTCAGACAATCAAAATGATGTCATTATTGTTTAATATAGCCTATCCCATAATCCGTCGAAAATAAGTAGGCCTGGTCGAATATCTAAGGAACAAAGCGAAACTTTTAGATAAAATACTCGTACTTCTATAAGAACAAATCGTGACCATTTCTGCGTCTCATTTGGGCCACCGTGGCGTCTATACAAATGTAATTATTTTCTGGCTTAGTTCCCAAACTGGCCTGACCAGCTTTCTGTCCCACTTTGATAGCTAGTACGCCCCCCATAGTACGCCACTAGTACGCCCCCTTCCCTGTACTTATGTAGTCTGTGACATGAGGTACAGTGCCGGATTAGTAGAAAAGTCCAGTGAGTCGTGGCCCCATGCATGTCCAAGGGCCCTACAAGTTCAAGTGGCCCCCTTAAAAACATTCAGGCAAGAAATACTGCCGTCACTTTCCATTTTCGTGGTAAGAAATGGAGGGGAACATATGGTACCTTGGGGCTCCAAAGAGTGTCATTCTGGCACAAATAGGTTGGAAGGGCATTGTGATCCTTTCCCTGTGAATAAAGGTGCCATGGTGCAATGTACGCTTCACGAAATGCTACATGTCTTCATCAATAGTTAGTTGCAGCTTAAGCAGTTACGCTCGATATAGCCTATCATGGAACATAAACGTTATAAAGTATTTATTGGTTGACTCGTATGCGGCACCGTTCTATGGTAGCCCATAACGGCAATCTCCAATGCGCATAGGCGTTTATGTTGACAGTGCATCACGCATGTACACTATCCACAGGCGCATCCGTATACTTGACCATATACATGCACAACGGTGGGGCTTGATCTATTGATTCCAATATAATCCCTCGTCCAAAATTGGAACGGTCTTAACAAACTTGATTTACTACGAATCGTAAATATACACCTCCCCCCCCCACCCCCCTCCTACACACCCACACACAAATGCACCACCATCTGGAGAAGCAAAACGTTCCATGTCACTAATATGAAAATCTAGTTTGGTTTCTATTTTTCCTAATTGTTTTGATGTGGTTTATGTTAAAAGTACCTTTGCTTATTTAAAAGAAAAACGTTTAAATTATGTTATAAAAGACAACTTTATAATGTTGTAAAGGATAGCCTAACTGCATGTCAAGAAGTTGATAGTATCGTCTGATCCTGCCCTTCCAATGACATGCAATTACTTGACATGACAACATTTTCAAAATATGCGCAACCCGATGTGTCCCAAGTCACGTAGAGACGTGAGAATTTGGGACCTGTGAGAGAGCTAGCAGCATACAGTCGCAAGGAGTTTGCCACTAGTCAACGACCATTAGCCTCAGATCGACCTTTGTAATTTCATAATCACCAGCCAGCCGTCCAGTGGTGCGTAAATAGACGCGTGATGTCCTCAGTTATCAAGATGAACATCTGATGACCTGATCGTGAACTTGGAATTATGAAAACCTTTTCATTTAATTACCTGGGATATTTTTTAAATGCATACAGTATTTAGAGGCCTGAATATAAGTGAACTCAGTCTGTGAACTTGGAATTATGAGAATCTTGTCATTTCAATACCAGGAATATCTTTAATTGGATACCGTATATAGAGGCCTGAATATAAGTGAACTCATTCTGTGGAAACCTCGTCTTCCAGCTGCGTTCATTTATTTGACAAATATTTGTCATGTTAGTGCGAAGAGCACATATTAATGTGATATAATTTATGTGATGTAATATTTTGAAAAGGATCAGTTGCTTTCTCTGTTTCTTTCTCGTTTTTTTTTTTGGAACCTGGTACTGATGAAGTGGTGTACGGTTACTTGGCAAGCCAACCGTCTCAAATCGTGGGGAATCGACATATACCGATTTAATTCGACATATCATCGATTTAAGATGGTAGATGTCGATTTAAATGGACATATACAGATGTATTTTACATAACATCGATTTAAATTAGCATGTGTCGATTTAAATCGGTATATGTCGATTTACACTGCAGATATATGTCGATTTAAAAGGACATAGACCGATTTAATTTGACATATCATCAATTTAAACTGGTAGATGTCGATTTAAATGGACATATATCAATTTATTTTACATCTCATCGATTTAAGTTGGTATACTATATGTCGATTTAAATCGATGATATGTCGAATTAAACTGGTATATGTCAATTTAAATCGGTACAAGTCAATTTAAGCTGCCTGTAGAAAGTGGTATAAGTCGAAGATATTGGTATGTGTCGAATATCCCACGATTTGAGACTGTCATGATGGCCCGCCATAGTAGGGTTACACCTGTCTGGAATATCTTCAACAGTTTGCAGTGAACGGTTGTAAAAGTTTGTGCATGGTGAAGTTGCAGCCACTGGAGTTGTGTCCATGGTATTTCAAGGTCACGGTTCAATGTAGCCAATTGGCTAATTGGAAGTGTTCCTAAAAACTCCATGTTTGGAGGAAGCTAACCATATTATCACCTTCACCTAGAAGGGATATTCCGGTGTCAGACTAGCGATTTGTCATAACAACTACGTGGTCAGACCATGGAGGTAAAACAGGTCTTTTTGACCTCCATGATTAGAACAGCTCCCTGGTCAGACAACACTATAACAATTACATGCGTTTCTCTCTAAAGTTTTATTTTGTATTTGACAAATTTGTGACAACCTTGTTGTTCCACAGGTGCTACACAGTGACTGAAACCGAACGAGTTTGTCGAATGTGAACATTCTTGTATCTCAATATTTCAACATCTTATGCACAAATATTAAGAGAATTCACCTAAAATATATTAGTATCTCGTCGACACTTTAAAAGCTCCGTATAGATGCACTACTCACTTGCTCCACTGCAAATGACTGAGAAACATAACAGTTCGACTAAAACTGAAGAGGGACTGAGGGATGGTGGGGGGGGGGCGTAATATATATGTATTGGGCCCCCCTTCGTCCATATACATGAACGGTGAAGAGGTTATGCCACTTATACGCGCCATGGAGTTTCCGTTTATGGACGGCCATGAATGCATATATTGGTCTCTGTGTCATGGACACCGTTTATAATTCATCACAATAAAGAGACCCACAGACCCGTCAACAAACTGTCACACTTGTTTTCATAGAAGGAGGATCTAAAATGGGTCACTGTTTGTGCAGTCGACACGGCTTCCAAAGGTTGAAGATTGAATGCAAAAGTAACTATTGACTCACATTCCATTAAAGTCTTTGTCAATACAGGAATGCATTTCGGAAATACTTGCCTTTTGATTATACAAAAACAAATATGGCATTGTCGCACGAACTTTACCGGTACTTTTTATCACTGATGTGAACACAACACTATAAAATAACATATATACGTACTTCGACAGACAAACCAAGTCACATGCTGTTGCTACACTTATCGTCAGGAAAATTTTCAAGTTGAGCTTCAGTAAAAAATATATTGTGAACTTGATTAAACTGGAAGCCTGTACCTGTATTTTTTTGTAGATTGTCGAAATCAGCTTAGCCAAAAAAAAAATAAAAAAAATAGAGAGGTAGAGAAAAATGGAAACCGACCCTAACCCCCCTAACCCCCCTACCCCCTCCTCCATATATGACTTCAGGAGTGCAAATAAGTAGTAGGAATGAAAATTAATGATTATTTATTATTGCGTTGCGCAAATATTGGGCCGGCATTGCCCAAAAACTTAGACAGAAAATTTCGAATTCTAAACCTCCACAAAATGTTATAGAATGTAGGTTCTGTCTGCTCCCTCCCTATGATTTTACATTTTTCAGCTATAATTTGTCACTTTGGCAGCTTGAATCCTAACACACATACACACACGAAACAAAAAGTAGAAGTTTTACAGGTAAACGATATAAGGCCTTTTATAACTCTTAGTATTTGGCTGCTTCTCAAAAGCCAACATTTCCAATCCTGCAATGTGATTGTGAGCTCTTTGAGAAGACAACCAGAGCCGTAGATACAGAGCCGTATGTTCACGCCCTCAATCCATTACTATAAATAGAAATTACATCAGATCAACTTACGGCAAATTGCATCAGTTTTCGTAACTATATACGATAGCATTAGCAGTAATAATATATATGTACCTTATTCTAACAGAAAAACCATTATTGTGATCATGACCAGCAAGGAGAGCTACGAAAATAGGTGACAGTAAAACCAAGATAGAAAACAATCCTCGGTGGACGACGGCAAAAACAAGGTACTTTCTAGCATACTCCATAATGATCCATAATAATTTCCTGGTTGTGTTGTACTTGTACAAGTTGTAGCCTACTTGCAGCCTGCCTTTGTGTTGAAACTAGGCTAACCTTAAACTTAAAGTTAAACTTCGTATTATTATTGGAACTGAGTAGCTTTGCAGTTGGCACATAGGCATAGCTACATACAGAAAGTAACTGGTAATGGCCTAGGCCTACACTGAAATATATATGTGCGCAGTGTCGATCGTAACACGTCCTTCGGAGTAGGGTAGTTAGTATCTAGGCCTTGCCCATTACCTTTCAAAGGGGCTCATTATAGGCATACCCCACTCGACTGGCCAGGGGAGAGGCAAGAATCTGGGTTTGCAAACAAATTCAAGGATAGGCTTACTTAATGATTGCTTGGAGGTGAACAAACATGAAATTTGGAACATGCCATCTATTTCAGTAAACATTGCTTCCCGAGCTAAATGAAGCATGGCATCACTAAGCCTGTTAGCTTTCTGATTTTGACTTCTTTTTCTCTTCTACTTCACCCTCCAATCCTCTCATAACTCTTTGATTGAATTCACAGCCAATTTATAATTCTGTACCTTACCTTCAAATTAAGCACACATGGTATGTTATTATCTTGGTTAGTATATATGTCCATTTTACCCTACTTTTCTTTTACCACAGGTGAAAACCATAAAATCGATAACAGTTGTCAAGGATACGTGGTATGTCAGATACTGAAGCCAGAAATGACGAACTTCTTGCGATCACCGGTATCTTTGACGAAAATGTGTTCAAATCAGACTTGGACAAAGGAGGAGAAATTCTCATCCACTGCAAACTTCCTGAAGATTTCCACCTTTTTCTCAGGAATGAAGAATCCAAGTTTGCATGTCAAGCAGGTGATGATTACATTTATTGTTACATCCATAAATCTTTATATATTTTGACATATTTCATTGTAAGTAATACAAGTGTTAATTGTCACTAACAAAGGTATGTATTTGACCAAAAACGAGTTACAAGGGGGAAAAAAATACCGATCAAGAATGTTTCATGCTTCCGCAATAGTTTTACCGTCATCAAACCAATTTCATAACATGAAAGAAAGAGGAGTTCTTGATATTAAATACTGACTCTAGAGAAAACTTTATTGTAAATCTTACATTATCTTTTACTGTATCATATTTTGCTATCCTCGTTCAAGCTAGATAAATATCCCAGTTAGCTTTCATCATGATCACATATTGAAAGGAGTAATAATCAACAGTCTTGCTATTGGTAACCAATTTAGTCTAATCTAATCTTATTTAATCTAATTTCCCTGTCACTAGCTTTCATCACGATCACATATTGAAAGGAGTAATAATCAACAGTCTTGCTATTGGTAACCAATTTAGTCTAATCTAATCTTATCTAATCTAATTTCTCTGTCACTAGCTTTCATCATGATCACAAATTGAATGGAGTAATAATCAACAGTCTTGCTATTGGTAATTCGTAGTGTGTAAAGTAATGCTAATTTTGCTGTTAAAAGCTATCACAACCCTCCTGTGTTTAATTGTGTGTGAATAATTGCAGTATTTTATATATATTTTCAAGCTGAAGTTCATGTCTCAGATATAAAGATATAGATATAATTGCCTACCCTGATTTTGGTTATTAAACATCTAAGGTTCATGTTGTTTAACTATTCCTTAGAATTTTCCTTCTTTTCAAACATGATTTTAGTCAGTTATAAGATTCTTTCCTCCAAATGACTTTAGCTGTTACTATATTGTTTGTAACAATTGTTCAATACATGGTGTAGTTTAAGCGGAAAGGATAAAAAAATTGTATTAATTATACAAGTTATACAACAATCCACATTTCATAAGATTAACTTTCTCATTCTTAACGTTTTCTGTTTTAGGAGCAAGGCTAGAGGAGAAGGAAGGGAAGGTACTAATACCTATCAGTTACCTCCCGCCTCTTGTTTTGAGGTTTAACTACCCCGAGGATTACCCATCATGCTCTGCTCCTCATTACTCAATATCTTGCAGGTGGCTTTCTCAACAACAGGTACAGTTGTCAAAGACAGCCACTTGTACATACTTATAGGCAACCATTACAATGGGCCCCAGAAATTAGCAATACAGAAATGAAATGTTAAACCTGATGGATTCCCTACAAGACCCACTATAAAAGAACAAAGGAATCTTTACATGATGTGTTTGTGTGTGTGTGTATGTCAGAGAATAATGTATTGTTCTCTTTTTGTGCAGCAGTCTTGAAGCTCTGAATTTTGTCTCTTGTGAAATGCTGTTTCCCGTTTAAAACCAAACTGCTATGTATCGTCTGTACACTTTTAGAGCAATTTGACCATTTTGCGTAGCATTTCCCGATGCGATACTGGATACATCATTCCCTGTATGTGTGTGAATGTGTAACACCTTGGCTTGTAAATACAATACCTTTCTCATTCCTTAGAAGCTATCATGCTGCAGATCAACTACAGGAGTTCATTTGAACCAGTATTTGGTTTTCAAAACAGGAACATAATCAAGAATATAATAGCATATCTTCCTACTCTAATGCCCCCCCCCCCCCAAAAAAAATGCACGACATTTTGTTTAAAGGTCTGCTGTGTAGACCCCAACTATTGCACGCTATCATGGTAAAGTTTCTTGAGATTACGTAATCGACCTGTAGTGGTCGTAAAATGATCTTTTTTTACCAATGAGTCTGCAATGCCTGCCACATATTTTTTGCTTGTATGAGGGTCTTTGTGTGAATGCTGTATGATTAACTACACTGTAGACATGAACATATTTCTACACAGTGTTCACACAAAGAGCCTAATGGTGCTATAAGAAGCTATGCAGGCTAATGTAGAGCCTGAGGTCGATTCACTACCATGGCAGGTCAATTATGCAATCACAAAACTTTCCCAGCTATAGCGTGCTATAATTGGAGCCAATAAAGCAGAGCTTTATTGTTCCAAACATAACCAGCTGGTTTGGGTTCATTTCAAATTCAACTGGGTTCATCTTGTTACAGATTAACGTTATCAGACAGTCTCTGGATAATATCTGGAAGGATAACAAGGGAGAGGTCATTCTATTTCTTTGGGTAGATTATCTGGAGAATGAATCCCTAAATGACCTTGAGCTGACCGATGCAATGACCATAGAGTATGATAACGTTGAACCACAGTTCAGCTTCAATCCTCAGTCTGGTGGAAATGGAGTGATTGTACCCAACGTTAAAGGTGAGGATTACACCCAAAATGTTTTCACCCCTAATATCCCTGAAAGAGACCAAAATTATCAGGATTCTTTATGT
>JAIPMN010016331.1:0-12229 GCA_020650975.1 Apostichopus californicus
TAGATAGAGAGGACCGCAAGGAGAAGGACAAGGAGAAGAAAGCCACAGCCTCGTCGTCCGACAAAAAAGACAACAAAACCTGACGAGTATTCTGAAACCTCCTCTCGAGCACATTTTATATTAAATGGTTTTAGAATATGTGGAAGTTAAACAAAGGTGCAAGCATTATATCTCTTGAGCTCAGGAAAAAATGATCAAAGGCTGTGGAAAAAAAACAAAAAAAAATGGCTGCACATCAGAACAAAGAGATAAAAGACAGTTAGGGTTCAAACATCCTCAAATACCACAAAAGGATTTGAAATGGGTACGAGTCGGGGTCAGTCACTGTTAAAGAAGATAAACCTAACTTGGTTTGGCTGTTTCTTAAGTTGCGTGTATAAAAAATGAAATGCCTGGTAGTGTTTTTGTTTTTTCCATTTATATCTTCAGTTTAGTGATATTCCGTCTGCTGCCACGTGTTTAATCAAATTGGAATCCCGAGATGGGCAAAACTGTTTTTATTTTTTTTGGGGGGGGGGGGGGTCTGCTTCATGGCCCAGTAGTCAATATATTTCTTACTCTGTGTTGATTCGGTTGTGAGGTTCAAAAGTCTCTGAGTTTCATGCTCTGACCACTTTCTTACCTTTCTATAATGGAAACAGTAATTCTTTTATTTCTTTCTCTCTCTCTCTCTTTTGGAGTTCTGAATCAGTTGAGAATTGTTACATCTTTACAAGACAGCAGAAAGGTCAAACCAACAGACATGGGGTTTTCCAAGTTATGTATATACGAGGAAAAAAATGGTTTGCGAATGGTGTTTACAAATTGATCAACTGAATCACTCAAAATTCAGCCCACTGTTTCATTAAAAGTTGAAACTTGTTTTAAGCTTTGTGTAGTTGTGGTTTGATTTTAGGTTTGTCTGAGAGGATTACATTTATGTAATGATGACACGTTCGTCCACAAACATCTTCTAGAAGAAACCAATATTGAGCACGAATGCATTATTACAAATTTTAAATTCTTCTTTTCAGAGAAAGGATTGTTAGACTTACTGCACCATTTGCAATGTTGGAAGCAAATGTTATACAGGCAGCGGCTGTTTGTTCCTTCACTGTCTCTTCCAATGTATAAAGCCTTGTTTTGCACTGTTGGTACGTTATGCACAGACAACACTCGGATCTCATGCTGTGTGAAATTAACCTGATATTGCTTATGTTTGGGCACTCCCTAGCAAGGAGACAATATCAAGTGTAATAGCAAGCCATTCCTTTCTGAAAATGCTGGCTATTGCAAAAAGAATACTGGGAGCCCTAATATCAGTCAAGTATAATTAATTTAAGTGTGCGTTGTCGATAAAATTAAGGAGAGTATGCTGTGGCAAGATAACAGTGATAAGTAGGTACATCTTTTTTCTATTTGAGTTCTATCACAAACTGTTTGGAGATTTTTAACAATGTAAAGATAGATGATTTCAAGTGGAACAAGTGTTTTGTCCAGGCTTGGATGGTTTGAATTTGTAGCTTTAATTTTCTGTTTCACTGATGGAAAACATTGAAGCAATGTGTACAGGTATCCGCACATGTCTATATAGGCTGTGTCATAATGGCTTTACCAAAAAACGAAAATGGATAAGGTGGCAATATGCTGGAGAGTACCTAACCGGCCTCTCTCTATCTATGCACAAAGGCTTGAGTGCCTGCATAGCCGAACCTGGGCTGGATTGCAATAGTAGCACACAGCACCTACCTACTGTTGTGTGCACCCATCTCTTTATCATTTCTCATTTCAATGAAAACTTCTGAACAAATCACTTTTGGAACCAAAAGTTTATACTTCAAATAGATATGGGGCCAAATGTGGATTTTCTGACTCTCCAGTTAGTGATTATTTAGAAAGGCTTATTATAAGCCTTTTGAATGTATTCTTCATGATCTGATGTTGCAACATCGAAACCCGTGGAGATGATGGGAAGATTCTATAAGCTACCTCATTGAATGGCAGATAAACACTGTTGATGTCTGTAAAATGTCATAGTCATTTCTGTCATGATGAAATGACCATCAGGATAAAAAAATATTAGTTGGTTTGCCCTTCATCCAACAGCTTTGAAAAGGCAAAATTTCAAGACTGTGAAAAATGCCTGGGATTGTATGTTGAAATTTATTGGTAATGATGAAGAATTTTACTCTGCAAACGGTCTCTTTCTTCTCTTTCTTCTCTTAAAAGACCAAGAGGCAGCAAATCAGATTCTACAATTATTATTTTTGTTTCACCAGTTTTATGTTTCCCGCTTTCACCTCCATTTTCTCTTCATTTTTTCATCCTCTTCGTCTTGGTATCTCTGTTTTCTTCATCCTGGATTAACACGTGACGTGTTCACTGAAGTATTAAAGTGTACCACAAGTTATAAAAAGATAATTGGACTGATTTGATTAATGTCAGTGATCGGTAGAAAGAATTTATCATTTTGTGTAGGTGTTTTATGGGAAACCATATTATAGGTATTGCTTTCTTCTGTGATGTCGGCTGCACAATTGCACTGGTAGTCTTTTTCACGTTTTCCCCCGTTTGTACAAAATTTCGATCAAAACCGTATATTTAGCCAGCCAGTCAGTGAATCACATTCCTATGCAGTGAGCAGATATGAGTCGTTACATCTGTCACAACTTACATATGTTAGTGTGACCAGTATGAAATATATGTTTCTACTAGATTAAAGGTCTGTGACTGTTCGTTCATACTGTTGGTACAGCGGTACTAGCATTAGAAACCCATCCCAGCTGGTCGTGAGCTCTATGTTTAAACTTTGGTCTTTGCTAAATTTTATAAATTGAAATTTTATAAATGAAAAAGTTGGATTTACATATGTATTTCTGTCAGATAAACAGGTCCATATTTCAGACCTTAGGGTGTCCATTTGAATGACAAAGATAACCCCTTTTGATTTTTTTGTTCCTTGTTTAGTGAATGCTTATGTGTTTGGGCTTGAAAAACTCACGAATATTCATGTTCAATTTTAGTAATTAGTGGTGTGCGGACTTATCGAGGTTGTTTCACGAGGCACAGACTTAATAATAATCTTTGAGAATTTTTATTACGAAATCTATTTTGAAATGAAAAGTAAACATTTTGGTTTGTGTTTTGTTGAGATTTTTAATTCATAAAACTGAAAATAGTTAAAACAAAAGTTTAAAAGCAAGTCTCAAACGTGTGCACAATGTGTATATATAAATATATATCAAGTATTTATATAACATGCTTATTTGTACATAGAAAAAGTCTCAACAAAATACAAACTTAATATTTGCGGTTCAAAGTGGAAGTTCTTGTTTCTTTCCACTTCTAGAAAAAGCTCATTTCAGAGATTACTGGAATGAGCTCGCTGAAAAGTGTCAAATTCGTCCCTTTTGTTTTTGTATGGAGAAGGTGTTCTCAGTATTGTTAGGGAGAAATACAAAAATTAAGATCATTTGAGGGAATCTTTCTGTCATTTTTTGTGTTTCTCTGTTCTCATTTAACTCATGTCATGAAAACCTGTTATGTTTCGTTAATCTTTTATTGCCAATATATTCTTCTCCCTAAACCATACACAAACAAACAAATTGCACTTAATTTATGTTAATTTATGCATGATTAATGAAGATTACCTTGTGTATTAACTACTCTGCCAATCTCCTGGGTTTCAAATGCAAAGACACTTTTCATTAGTTATCCATCCCGACCTAACTATAGGATGTCTCCCGATGGAGGGCTTTATATCGGAAATATTTCATCCTCCAGAGTGCAAATATTACTGTAGAACAATCATATTATACTGTTAAGTAGTCATCTCATCTGTGTTCTTGCCTAGAGGCAAGTAAGGCCTCCACAGAGCGTCTCCATTCATCTCGGTCGGCAGCTGCGTTTCTGGCCTCATTCCAGGATCGCCATCCCTCCCTCTTAGTCTACTGTCCTGCGCCATGTTGTTTTCGGTCGCCCTCTCTTTCTCCTGCCCTCTGGTGCCCAAGTCATGCTGATGTGGCTGTCGTTGTTAGGGTTTTGGTGCAATATATGCCCAATGAATTTCCATCTTTTTTTCTTAATTTCGATGCTTAGTGGTCCCAGTTTTGTTCTCTTTAGCAGTTCGTTTGTGCTGACCCGTTCTTGCCATCTTATCCCTAGCACTCTCCTGAGGCATTTGTTATGAAATATATCGCATTTCTTAAGTAGTAACACACATTAAATGTTCTTACTGTCCAAGCTAGGCAGTATTGATTGTGTTATTGACAAGTAATGCATGTTAGTGATGTAATAAACATTAAGGGAAAGTAATTAACAAAGAATGATTTAAAAATTGACTTTCTATGGTACATGAAGAAACAAACTTCAGATATAACTTGTTGGTGACACTTCCACATTTGCTACACTTTAAAGTGAAAGAGTCCAAACAAGCGAATAAATGAATTTTCTAAATACGTGACCTTAAATGGTTTGTAAATAAGAGCAAGGTAGGAAATTAAATAGTATTTGCAAAATCTTACTAACTACAAAAATAACTGCAGATTAACATAACCTTTGTCTACCAAGATTAATATCCAAACAGATGATAGTTGGGCTGTTTGAAAGGATAAGATCAACTCGCCTAATCTGAGCTGTAATTACATTGCAGAGCAAAGAGAAGCATTCATCCAGTGATGATAATGCCTTTTACCAATTCGATACTAATGTAGACATTTCTCCATCCACCTCTCCCTTTTGTTTTAATTTGAATTGAAATGCTGGTGGTAAATGTTTAAACAATGTGCAAGTCTTTGGTGCACGAGTATCGGCACTAGGTGACAATAGTAAAATTCGTTAAATACCGAATGAAAAAAAAAGGTGTAGCAATAACGACGTCCATTTATTACTTATATCTAGGTACCCTTCGAAGTTGAATGTATGCCAGAGTAAAGAAAAACACTATAATAACAGCCAAGGCTGCATGGTTCTGCCAGAGACCCCACGTGCTATAGTTGATGCCCTGACTATCCAAGAACGCTTCACCAGGAATGCTGTGTAAAAAAAAAACGGACAGCAAACGTAAACTCAGCAGATTTAATAAATTTGTATTATTTTTTGTCAACCATCTAGGTGTTGTAAAAGGATTTTGTGGTGGCTGAAGTTGATTGCGTGAAAAAATTGCTAAAAAAAACCCTTCAGAATCTATCGGCAAAAACGATATCCTGGTAGCATATTGCGTCACGAATATAGGTATTTTTTAATTTTTTTGTGGTATTTTGGAAATGCATCTGGCAACAGCAAAATGGATGATGTCATCAGGGCGTTTCAACTGAAGGTGATTTATTGCATTTTAGAAATTCTTTGGTTAAATAAAAATTGGCTATTACTTCGACTCTCCGAGCAATCGGAAGGTTTTTGCTTAAACTTGCTCCTCTTCTAGCTCAAAATCTAAACGATCATAATATGGAAATTTGCAGGTACCATGACAGGCCAAGACCTCAGCTATCTCGTGGTAGGAAGGATAAACCAGTTAAAAACTTATATCTATGCTTTGGGGAAGGGGTGGGGATGGGCATTCGAATTTAGTGTGTAAGGCAATGGAATGGTGCGACACATCTACGTGCTAGTCACAACTGAAACTGTACTCACCAAAACAAATTATTTTCGTCACAAAATGTCTGTCCAACGAACTCATTGATGGAGAGAGCCTGCAAGGAGATAAAAACACCAGTAGTTTTTAAAAGGATAATCCAGAGGAAAAATTCAGTTCTACTGACGAAAGAGGAACACATGCTATCATGCATCATGAAAATTTCATCCAATTCCTAGATGGTGTACTAGAGACATTGATAACTGAATTGTCACAATTTGTTAGATAAGTGAACTTGGAGCCTGTAAGCAGGTATGACACAATAGTTGCACAATGACATGCAGTAAAACGTTGTTTTCACTGTTATTTTTTCACTTTACTTTTTTTCAGAGTTCCAACTTTACCTAATGGGATGTCAAGTTAGCAATATTTACCCTTATAACGGTAGACTATTCATACTGATATTTTTATCACAACTTTCGATAAGAAAATTGTAATGTAAAGGGGGGAAATGGTCAGTGACCTTGTTTGACATCACAGACGGTTGCTTCAACTTCCATTCTACTGCAAAATGTGTCAACTTCAAATGCTGTTATCTCGAAACGGTACATTGGAATTGATTGCTTATGTTACCAGGATGCTTATGATATATTCATATTTCATCTTTTACAATGGACTATCCTAGGTACATACTGCAGGCCCTATTTCTTACAACAATGGTTATGAGGTAGGCTAGGTTGTTTTTATTAGACTGCTACGTAGCAACTGTCATTTATTGCCGGGAGATATTTTTCAAGTCTGTTGCTCCAGCATCTAGCATAGGGTCACTTATTTGCTGACAACACATTTAAATTACAAGGATGATGGATGGAACACTTGTATCCTCGTTGTGAGATAATCATTCATGATTTTGAGTCTCATACATGCAACAAAAAATTCTTTGCTCCTCCAAAGGCAAATAAAATGCCCCAAAAGTTATCGCTCCGGGATGGTTTGTTGTTGTCATTTAACCTAATGATTTTATAACGACTGCATATTTTGAACAACATCGATGGTCCATTTTATACTAACGATATGCCCCCTCCGGGCCTACCCCAGTTCACACAGATGAACAGACGCACACATACACGCATCCGTTCTGCAACTTACATTGATTGTGTATCTGAATAAACTTAAGTACTGTATCCATTGAATCCACTCAGGAAGGGACGAAATATTCACCAGTACACCGCCGAATATCTGAAAATAAAACAACACAACAGTTAACAGTAAACATGATATTCGAAACAAATTGCTTCAAAAGCGTGATGGAAAATTCCAGTCTACTCTTTATTCTGGAATTTGGCAGATTAGTCATCAGAATAAGTTAAGACCGTAACAACTAACCAAACTGAATGAAACCCTATTCGTTGAATGTATTAATTTTGGCGTCGAGAAGACAATTATGGAGAAGACAACCAGGGCCCTCCATATTTTCCTGGGCCCAGTCATTGAACCGGGACCCTGAGGTGTAGCCCCTGACCTCTCGTCAGCAACAAACCTACAAGTCATTAGCCAACAGAGCTGACAAATTGTCATTACGCATTGTTGTTTCGTATCTCGGTGTTGGCCAACGCATCCCATGATATACCGATACCAAAAAGAGAAAAGTATATGTCAAATGAACGGCACCTCCAAGCAAACCTAACGAGACGGGGTCAGGGGCAGTGGCGTAGCTAGAGGTTTTGGCGCCCGGGTGCAAGAGTAGAAAATTGCGCCCCCCACTACTGAAAGAAAAATAAAGCGCGAAAATGTGTGGTTGTATTTTTCGGGCAAGCCGTTACAGCCCCCCCCCCCCTAAATCAAATTGTGCTCCTACGCCTATTATATTTCCACCTTTCGAAATCTACTGCCTTGGAACTGTATACTGAAGTACCCGAAATTTCCGTGAAATGTAGTCATAACAGAATACAGAACAGAATATAAAAAAAGAGAGAAAACGGTCGAAATGGACTGAAAGGAAATCACAATCTATAAATTTGCTAATAAAAACAACTACATTCAGTTCAGATTCTTATTAGTAACTGGAAAATATTCATGCCTGACGACATACATCAATTTCATGTTTTTCTAAAAAAGTGCTTATTTTTTTTTACTCTCATTCTCCCATTTCAGCGCCCCCCTTAAACCCGGCGCCCGGGGCACGTGCCCTCCCTCAACCCCTCTAGCTACGCCACTGGTCAAGGGATACATCACGGGGACCTACGGGGATATGGGATGAAGAATGTTCTCTCATATTCATAATTAAAGAAATTTGATCAGACTCCCAAACGGAGGCCCAATAACAATTGTTCACGGGTCCTCCGATCTGGCCCTCGAAGCCAACGTCGCGAAAGTATTGACAAGATTTCAGCATCTTGTATGAAATATATATATGGAGCGCCAAAAGGGCAAATTTCATCGTTGCTGCATGAGGAAACCATTCGCATTAGCATCAAGTTCGATCGTAGGATCAAACTCAGTCGTTGTATCAGCACTCCATACAAATATGATAAAACTGAATAACTTTGAAATGCATGCAATCTTTAACAAATGGTAATGTGGCATACTCGATATAGAGCCTCTATCGATCCGCCCAATTAAGTGTTCTCCTGTCTCAGGAAAAAATGCCGAAAAGAAACAGGCCAACATCTTTTTTGATGTTATCATCCAGGATCTATTTTTTTGTGGTTTGGATGTCAGATTAAACACATGAAAGTACATGAAGTGAGAAAATTGGGCCAATTGAGGCAATTTTAGACCACTAACGGCCTTCCAAGAGCAGCGTACGGAAATTGTACACTACCTAGTAAAGAGGTTTGTTTACAAGTGAAGAAAACTTCAGGCTCTCATAGCAAGACAAACATCTTCATGGTCATGAAAAAGGAAATTTGAAGATGCCACGAATAACCAATTAACATGTCACCATCCAGTGATGGATAGGGTTTAGCTAGTAAGAACTTCTACAAGGACCACATAACTTTGTGAGGATCTAGTGTGTGAGTCAATGGGAAATTATATGGAGTACGCATACCCTCAATCTATTAACTCAGTAGATCCACTGACCTAGGTCAGTGAGTAGATCTCAAACGAAGCAGAAGAGGAAGTGGGCGGTGACCCTGGAATGAGGTCAATGGGGGCGCAGTGCTAAAATGTTACCAAAGTTTGTAAAGCTAGGATGTTTCGAGTGCGTGTATGTAGCATGGAGACAGGTAAGAGAGGAGTGATGTGAATAATTTCAAATTCTTACCATAGACAGAACAAAAACCATCGCACTCATTATAGTAGCCACGCCGAGATCTTTGAAGGATGAGCTTACGGCAAAAGCGACACCAGTAGTTACAAAGGATGTTAGCACCAACGTGAATACAAAGATGAAGTAGGCGGTGGCTTCAGGTTTCAATCCTATATACAAATGGAAAATGTACTGTTTGATTTTAATCTATATATATATAGACATTCTACCAATCATACAACCGTCCTTTGCTCGTCTTTCGATTATCTACCACACTTAACCAACCCCTCCCCACCAATGCCTGCCGAGAGAGTGGGGGGGGGGGGGGTTCAGGGGGATCAGGGGTCCCGTATGGAGCGGGAGTATATTGAACAAAGGATAGTGTATTTTTGTATTTTCATAATATACTTAAGTTAATATGATGAAGATTACAAAAAGGGATCAGGTCGCAATTTAGCGGCCTGAGTCCCGACATAATTTATCGATATTTCTGCCCCCCCCCTCCACCCCCATCTTCTGGACTTTTGAAAGCATGTACACGTTCATACTACCTACCTCATGTCTCATGTGCGTAGTGGGGTTCGAAGTTAAGGTTATTGACGCCGTTGCCCTTCTTATTCTGTGAATTTGTTAGTCGTTATTTCCTTATAGTTACAAATGTCTTCACCGGGAGAGGAAGGGACGAGGAACACATAACGAGTTTAACCTTCCCATTACCAAGCCGAGTCTTTCACTTCCTCTACCACCCCCTCCACTCCCCTCCCCCTAGTACTACCACTGTTACGCTACTGTCAATGGTGTTTTACCCTACTTCGTATACAGTATCCCCTCAAAAAGGTAAATATACCTTCCCTCAATCACAAAGAAATATGGAAATGTGTATGACGAAAGGTAACAATACACAAACGAAAATTGAAATTTATAAAATTTAAATGACGAAAAAAACCTGTACAGATGAGAAAGAGATGGAAAGGTGTGATCACGTGGTTTCAATTATATGTAAAAAAAACAAGAAAGAAATAAATAAATCTTACCAATCATCCAGTATGTAATCGTTGTAAATATCAGAGTAGGGAAAAGTCGCAACGGTAACAGATCACAAATGATCTTCCCAAAATAGTACGGCGATACTCTGTAAAACCCATTAGCTGACTCATGGCTAAAATTAAAGGTAAAAATCATAGTTCATATTTTATGAAAGTTAACGCTTTAGCAAGTTATCTAGGAAAAAACACAAATCCACATTTTCTCAAGCTTTCGTGACTAGCGTAAATAACTTTAATTGGTGTTACAAATGACGTCCAAATCAGGGGCGCAACCACTCCACCGCCTTCCCCCTCCTCCCCTCCCCTCCCCTCCCACAAAAATGAACAGCCCGCGCACTAATATATGAATATTTCAAATATTCCTACTTATACCGTACATAAATATAGCATGTATATGCGGTAAAACCAAAACAGTAAAAAAATCTGCAACATTGTTTCAAAGGTGCAAAATATATCACCAATTTGCATCTAGGCACCCCCACGTACCAAAAATTCACTCAGATCCCCCCGCCCCCTCGATGACAGAAAGTCGTAGCCGCCCTCTCCTCATACAAAAATAAAAATGATTGCACCCCTGGACCCGTTCTTTTTGGCTAGGCAGAACCACCGTCAATGAATCGCGGTTTTAAGCAGTATTAGGATTCGCTTTCCTCCTTATAATCCCCCACCCCCCCCCCCCATCGGGCCCCTCAAAAGAAAACGTTACCTCAAACAAAGCTGTTATCGTGAGGAAATGGAAATTGGATTGAATTCATAAACTTACACAAATATTGCTCTCTCCTGAATGAATATCTCCATGCCACTCATGTTTGCAAAAACTTGCTGCATACTGAGAAAGAAGAATGCCCCAACTCTGAAAAAAAGAAGAAGAAGAAAAAAGGAACCTGTCATGTTCTGCTTTTTAATCACATTTAAAATGTCAAAGAAAAAAGTTGGTTTGGTCGTCCTATGCACTACAGATATTGCAGAATTGATGTAGTAATACTGTAGTCAATGGCGTGGAGGTGGGGAGGGGAAAATTGATAGTCTAATATATGCCTCAGTATCCACCCACCACCTGTAAAGTTTTAAGTTTTTCCTCGGGTGGACTACCAAGCCCCCTACCACCTTTATTAAACGACCCCACAGCCACACCACTTGGCTCATTCGTATAAGTTTTCATCCAACTACAGCCCATCAAAGGGTCATTCCGGTATCTAAGTCAGTCGTGGGGTGTGGGGGGGGGGGGTGGGGTGATTGTAAATTCCCCCTTCCTCTGTGCACGTCACTGTATGTAGTGTAACTATCATCACTGGCACGCTAGCATGTAGGCTACTTTTACTTTGCCGTGTTATTAGTACCTTGTTACTGTTGCATTATTCTGTCCTGTAACTGTAGTGTCACCATAGGATTACTGTAACATTACTGTACAGTTTTACTGTCACATTAGTGTAGTTTTACTGTAGTACTGTGTTATGTTATTGTAGTGTTATGTTATTGTAGTGTTATGTTATTGCAGTGTTATGTTATGTTATTGTAGTGTTATGTTATTGTAGTGTTATGTTATTGTAGTGTTATGTTTTTGTAGTGTTATGTTATTTTAGTGTTATGTTTTTGTAGTGTTATGTTATTGTAATGTTATGTTATTGTAGTGTTATGTTTTTGTAGTGTTATGTTATTTTAGTGTTATGTTATTGCAGTGTTATGTTATTGTAGTGTTATTTTATTTTATTGTTGTGTTTGTGTTATACCGTAGTTCGGTCCGCAGCATACACTTTGGAAATGATGAACCTGCTTGTGCTTTACAGTTTATTTCTGGGAGAAGTGATGTATTTTGGTTACTTAGTAGTTAGTTTTAGTTCTTTAATATGTATACTGAAGAGTTCAATATGGGACATCCATTCTCACCTGTTCTGGATACCTTCAGGTCTGCTGGTATCTAACTGGAAATAGATCAGGCCCGACAAGAGTGCAAAAATCAACAAAATCACATTCTGAAATACAAGAATTACATAAAACAGTTTCGGTACAAAGTTATTAACTGTCAATTGCAAAATGAAATAGAAAGAACTCAACTCTAGATTCCTCTTCATGAGTGTTGTATCTTTAACAATTTGTTATGAAAGTTTTGTGAACTATTGACAACGAATGCAAAATCCGGGGTCATATCCATATTTTTGACGTTTCTTAAAAAAGGGAATTGATCTGACAACATAAACAAGGCATTGGTACCTCTGCTATTATATATATATTATATACCATAATGTTAATGTTTTCTTTTGACAGCTAAAAAAACATGTTACATATTACAATATATATATATATATATAGCTCATTTAATTATGAGTTATCTCGTCGTTTGACTTTTTCCCATACTGGCTTTTCACCATTGGCGTAGGA
>JAIPMN010016335.1:0-12476 GCA_020650975.1 Apostichopus californicus
CTTACATTGATCATAAAAGCAAGATTTGCACGAGTATCAGAGACTGAAATATTTGTAGATGGGAAGGCTTTCAAGTTTTATTCTAAACCATACTTTCTAAGGTAAGCTTGCTTAAAGTGGATGTGAAATAATAAAATACCATTCAAATCACTTAAGTTTCAACTTACAGTCATTTATTGATGACCTATTTCTGTTAAAATATGTTTGTAAAATTATTTTGATTGAATTCATGTCAGCTTTTCTGTAGTAATGTTGCAGGGGGGCAAGGTATCTTATAATTTGGGGATTGCTGGTTGACACAGTAACATATACTGTATTCTCAGCTAATTGCTTTGTGACAAGAAATAGCCTGGTTCTACTAATGCTCATCCCTTCCCACCCCATCTCCACCTCTGCCACCCTTACCCAATACATGTGTTAGTATGTGTAAGCAAATTTAGGTTCTTCAAATTAATTCGGCTTTGTTTCACATTACTAATTTTCGCAAAGTAAAAATCTCTTCATGGATGATATCAATTTGTGGAATCCTGACACTTTCAAGCCATCATTTATAGTAATTAACCAATCAGTATGTGACTAAGAAGGGCTCACAAGTTTAAGTTAAGAACTGATCGTTTAGACACTATAATAATCATAGGTTTTTTCCAGTATAAGAGACGGGTATACAGACTTTCTGATGTCACTTTAGGTAAAGCAACTGCCATTGTCCCACTCTCACCTCACTTAAGATGTGTCAGTATGTGTGGGTTGGCTAAATTTGTAGTTGATATGGACTCACTTAATGGGATTTTTGCCTCAGTTTATATTAAAGAACTGTTATTTTGATGAGCACCTGATGAAAGTTCCTATGTATGTATATATGTATATATATATAGTACATGTTTGTTTTACCTGCAATAGATTGACTCTCCCGGGAGCATTGGTTGAGGATGGAAGGGAAACTGCCAACTATGATCCCGAAAAAGGTAACTTCTTTGACATATTTATTAATAACGGGTATGTACATTGAGTAGGGTTGATGTCTGAATACGAAAACTACTCTCGGTAATATTACATTACCTTGTGATCCAACCATGGGTTCTCTTCACAAAATCTCCTGTGGAAATTTCTGATAGCACTACTTTAGTAAACTGAATGTTTATTCAAGGTTCACCCTACATTTTTAGCAGCGGTAACAGCGGTATTGATGTTATCATGTTGAAAAGTTTTGACAGAATGACCAGTCAAAATGTTGGTCACTGCTTTAACATTCATCCATCTTCCATAGCTCTATCATTAACTCTTGTATGATCTGTGACCGGCTGTTTGTATTGCATTTTGACTTAATTTGTTGAATTAAACTTACTCGTGTTACATTCAAAGAGGATGGAAGAGTCTTTTCAATGGTGGTAGTTTGTTGTACAGACGTTCATTTTGGAATCCTGCTGGGTCAAATTTTGTGAGAAAATAATGTTTGATTGCTGCGGACCATTGACCAATGAATATGATTTGCTCTATACATGATTGTCTGTTTATACCAGGCAAATTTCATTATAGTTACTTGGTATACCATTTACTTATGAACAAGTCTACATCTTGAGAATATTTCAAACTTGAAATTTCTCAGAATTTTCACTTTAGTATTTTAACTGATATTGCTGAGAACTGTTTTTTATTTACTAGGAATAGTGAAATCTGCAAGGAAATGCATCCTTTTCATGTAAAGTATCCTTCTATTCATTGTTAATATAAAGTCCTTTGCCTTAAGCTGTTATTCAGTTTTCATGTATTTCCAATATTTTGTTCAACAGGAATTTTCACAATACGATTCCCCAAAGAGACTCCAGGTGAAAAGTTTGATGGACTGGATATGTTGACCCAGCTGATGGCACCGACTGGATCAGACAGTGCATCAGAACCTTCCATAGAAACACTTGGTAAGTGTTAGAGATATTTGTTTGCATATATATATGATCCATATTTAGCTAAGGCTGTAAACTGGATAGCCACCCAACGTGAAATGTAAGTTATAAGCCATTCGCCTTTCTCCCACATACACAGTTGGCTGCTTAGCCTCCAATAATAACAGCCTTTCTGGCTGATTTTATTTAATTTTACAATTATCAATGATACCTTATCATGAATAGAGAGTTTTAAATTGAATCTTTGAAAAATATGGTATTCCCCTAAAGTAGCACTTTTGTTGTAAGTGTTGCTAGGCATAAAACTGATTCTGCAAAGTGCTCTTTAGAGATCATAGGTAGTTGGCAGGAAGTTTGGGCGTATTGGATGTAATTTTGTAGCTGTGAGAAATGGAATTAGTGTAAAGAAAGTTTTTACCCAGTTTCCGCCCATGCTCTTCATCTTTGAAGATATATGAAGCATGTCATGAGATTCTTAGACAGAGGATTAAGGTTTATCTTTTAATTTCTAATCAGCAACGAAGGAGGAAGAAGATATTAAATTTGCTGATGAGGAGAGGCAGGACGTTAAGGAAGATGAAGAGGATGAAGAAGGAGAAGTTGAGGACATCAATTGGGAGGTTGATCAAACGCCTTGCAGCGTAGATGAAGATGAGATCGTTGGTCCTGTCAAGTATGGTTTCGCTGGTAGGAGGAGTGGCGTGTTCTCTCGACTGCAGGTAATTATCATTTTAAATTATCTATCCGTAAACAATCAAATCTTAGAATGGCATTTTGTAGTCCAATGTGTTTAAATTTTTGATAGACAAAAGCAGATATTGCAAATTGGGCTCACTAAATTTAAAAGAAATTGTCCATGATGGACATGCCGCAAGTACTGTGTGTCATCCAGTGTAATTGACAACCTCACCCAATGCTCTGAAACCACTACTGTAACATGCAACTTTACTAATACATATCACAACCATATCACAACTGCTGCAACACTTTTGTATAATAATAATTATAATAATTTCATATTTTTATGTAGTGCCTTTCCCAAGGCTCTAAGAGCTTTACAATATTACTCCGGAAAATGATAACCTGTCAAACCTAGAGACAATCCCTCCACATGGCAGCAGCTAAACCGCGCCCAGCTGACAGTTTTATATCACAGGTCCCAATTTATACACGTGGGTGAAGAGAGGCAATGGAGATAAAGTGCCTTGCCCAAGGACACAACGCAATGATCTGGCCAGGACTCGAACCTGCAATCCTTAGATCACAAGTCCACTCAATGCCTTAACCACTTGACCACAACGCTCCCTTTCCCTCTCTCCCTCTTTGTATACTCTGACACTGAGTCTAGAGTAAAGGTTAAACTTGATTGGATCATATCTGAGTTTCCTTAAAGCTTTTTGTGGGTTTTACTTCCACATCTAGGAGGAACTTAGCAGCATAGTAGATGTTCCCGATCCTGATCACATGACAGCAAAGGAGAAGAGAGAAGCAAGACGAGAGGAGGAGGCAGAGAAATTTGATGATGAGCATTACTTGTGAGTGAAAATTATTCTTGATCTGAATGGTTGGATGCAAATCCAATGTGCTCCCTGCTGTAGTTATGGTCATAGTTTTTTTGGTTTAGAGTCTTGGATCAAGGCCAGGAACTTCTCGCATGACTATATAACAGTGAACCTCTGGTCTTTGGTAACTTGTCACACCCACACACGCAAGTGTGCACAATTCAAATCGACTCACTCCCAGGACACTACAGGGGGAGGGACATCCAATGTCCCGGGGGGGACATCCAGTGGGGTGCAGCCATTATCCATCACACTCAACTATAGTCACAAGTTACCTCACAGGTATAGGAGATTCTTGGGATATGTTAAAAAAAAACTATTGGAATATATTCATAGGAATGATTGAGGAAAATGTAAAGAAATGTTGAGTTATTTTAGGGAATGTGAGGACTTATTATTGGGGGAAGTAGGGATATTTGACAAAGTTTAATACTGGGGATATGTCAGGTGCATATCTGGTACGTTACTGCATAAAACTATACCAGGGCAGAGAGGGGTGTAACCAGAAATGCTGGGGAATGTGCAGACATCCATACATAAAGTTGGGAAATACTTGGGAATATTATCAGGATATTTTAAGAAATTGGAATATATTAGGAATTTGGTAGCATGTTTGTTTGATACATAGAGGGAAAATGCAGACATATATAAAAAACATTTAAGGTAAAGGAAAGGGTTATAAAGACAAGTTGTGATACTGCATAAAATAAGGTTACGTTTTGGAAATGTTGAGATATATATATGTTTCCCTATATAACAAATTTAGATGATAGTTATGTGATGCCAAACCAAATTTGTCAAATTTTATGTTTTAAACATTTTTACTTGTTTCTTGTTAGAGCTGACCTGTATGAGGAGGAAACTATACAACAACTTTTAAATTACAAACCAGTCTGGCAGAAACAGAAGAAGGAGGATGAATCGCCCCAAGAGGATTGTGTGAATCCCACACCAGGTACCACGATCAGTTGAAAAAATTTGATATTGAAGCGTAGCCCTCTTTTCGTCCTTTTTGAGCAAGATTTGTGATTATTTCCCTATCTGATAATCCTCTTCAAGACACTTAAGTGTTCCAATTTTTTTTTTCATTTGGTGAGGACTATATATCATTCTGACTAAACCATATGTTATCGTGTTCGTTGTTGGGTTGAACCCCATTTAAGCCAAACAATTTCTTTTGTACTTTTCAAACAATACATGATATTAACAGAAAATTGCATACCTCTTGATAAATGTATGTATGTATGTATGTATTTTAGATCCTCCTGCAAACAGGAACTTGCAAAGAAGCCTCATTGGTATCAAAGCCGCAAGCTGACCGAAGTCAGTCTCTTAGATTCATATTTAACGTCCATGATTATGAATTGTCAATTGTCAACAACTCTGTAACTAGACGACATACATTACCTTATGATTGGAAAGCACCAGCGTTAACCACTGAGCTAACACTCCTTATGAATGCATTGTCTGGATTCAAGCATGGACATTCATTGTAAGATAACTTTGGAAACGAGGCAAGATTTTTTGTGGCCAGAGCATGATTTGAACCAGGGACCTCACTTTCCCTCATTTATAATTTTCCAATGAGATTTTAATATATAAAAAATAATATAATAATTGTTGGTAGAAAAATAGGTACAATAGCCTGTTGACTTGACTTTTTAATGGTAGTAATTATTTTGTTATGTGTCTTGTTAATCTTAGACTTGATCAAGTTCACTGATGCAGAAAGAGAACAGATGTTAAAGTTACCACGGAAGGAATTCCTCCTGGACAAGAACATGGAAATAGCGGCTTACATGGGCTTGTTGGACGTCATCTTTGCCTACGCTTTCAATCACCGAAGCACGGAAGGGGACAACAGTGTAAGTTTGTATTGATAGTTTGTATTGATAGGATATAACACTAGACTGTAAACAGATGGTGATTAAAAGAATAGTCCAGGTCAAAATTTTGTTTTTCAGTCTATTGATTTGACCTTGGATTGGATAGGGTTACTAGTTTGTCTAAAGGGGATGTGAAGTTTATAAAATACTAATACCTATGGTACATTCACATTATGGATGCAACCAATTGTGGAGTATAAAATTAGATGTAAATTTCAAAGGAAAACAAAACATTATTTGTCAGTGTGCAACTATGACATCACACCTGTTTGCTTAAATTTCACTTTTGGTAAAATATCAGATAACTTCAACTGTCAATATCTCAAAAACAGTACATAGGAACTGAATGCAAATTTCACCAGAATGCTTAGATTATGTTCCTCTTAATTATATCAAAACAAAATTTTGGCCTGGGCTATCCTTTTAAGCTTTGCTTGGCAGAATGGAATTATTTCAAAACAGTCAATAAACTTTCCGAAATCTTGAAATTGTGTGGAAGAAATTGTAAAGAAGCGATAATTCATCTTTAGAGGAGTTAACTTAAACGTCATCGCTGGGGAAGATGATATTCTGAACCTGCTCAAATGTTTGCAGTTGTTTTGTAACCATAACACAATATTAACATCCATTTTCTATCTTACTCTACAATGTTTTTTAAGGTGAGAGGAGATATCATCTTCCCAATATTTGAAATATTTTGAATATTCTTACGAACAAGTGATTTGTTTATTCATACTTCAGGTGGAGTCAGCTTGGACGATATGCAAATTAAGTACTACCCTTTCGTGGTTGGACACACAAGCTACCCCGAGGGATGTTTTAGTGTCCTCCGTGAGACGTTCGCTCTGTTACCCTCTTCACAGACATTGGGAGCTTGCTATCTCTACAGTAGATGATGTCAAGACCATTTTTCAGTTAGGTCTGTAATATTACTAGTCTTCTACCCTGTTAAATTTTAATCACCTTCTTTTTCTTGTGTAACATTTTCTGCGGGAGTAAGTAATAAATATGACAGAATTTAAAAAAAAAAATTAATGCTATGGTTGTCTTCCTTTAATACTCCCTCAGAATATGGATCGCATGGTGTGATATTTGTTGTCATCATAGCCAACAGTTTGATTAAACATTCAATTTGGTTTCATGGTTGATTTTGCTTCTTAAATATGACACACTTACAATGTTTGGTATGCTGTTTATGTTGCCTGATTTCAAGACTTTCTTCAAATGGGATGGAAATAGTGTATGGATTTAGGAGTAATAGGGTAAATGCAAACTACTGTGAACTGGAACAATGTTTCTTAGAAAATATATCATAAAACAAAATTGAACTGTGTCAGAATTACAAGATTGCCTTAACATCTTTATTCAGAGTTGACCCTGCTGTTTCAAATGTATTCTTGTGTCATTCAGGTCATGTGGTTTTATCATTGTGTATTTTATCAGATGCAGTTTTGTTGACACTGTGACAGTTCCCCATTGTATTTCCTCAACCCCCCCCCCCCCCACCCAATCTTCATACCTCTGTGTTATTGTGTTCCCCTTGATTCAACAGTCACTAGCAGAGTTAATTGCACTTTTCTAATGTCAATCTCACAACTCAATGGGCACAATTACTGTTGTCACATAATACAGTATATGTATGTGCAGGGTAGGCAGGCAGCCATCTATTTTTCCATGCATGGCTTGCAAACTATATATGAAGCTGTGCAAAGTTTTCTCAAGTTCAGTAAATATACAGAGACAGAAATGAGACAACAATTCAATACTGTTTTGGGTTTTTTCTTTTCCGACTTTTCCTAATCGTACCAATCAAATCTCGCATTGACTAACCAAACAGCTTGCATTTTAACCCTCCGATACCTCAAAAATGCAGGGTTTCTAAGGGGGCGTTGCAAGGGCCCCTTAGACGGGCCCCTTGCAGGCTGTAATGGGCGATTGCTTCACGATCGCAATGATGCCTTTGGCATCATTTGCCCCAAAAAGGTAGGAAACCCACTTTAAAAATTTGGACACCCTCATCTACCATTTCTGCCTAATCCCCTGTGTATGTGGTATTAGAAAAAGGATTGAAAAATCAAATTATGAATCGGGTTAGAATAATGACAGCCATATTGTTATTATCTGTTTGTTTGTTTATTTACATCTTTCTGGTTTTTCGTTATTCATTTCAGGTCGTAAGCAGATATTAAAGGCTTTGCTAGAAGTTCACCGTTTGTTATCAGAAGATGATCCACGGTACATACTCAATGAGCTGTATATCACAGATTACTGCGTCTGGCTGCAGGGTCAACCCCATGAGAAGATTCAGAAACTGGCTTCATCTCTTGACAAGGTAAAGTTGGGTCAGAAGCTGGCTTCATAACTTGACAAAGTAAAGTTGGGTCCTATCTGAAAGCCCTGGTTTTACTATTCAAACCTTCACACCCTGACTCAAGTACCATGGTTAAGTCCATTAGCGATGAATGATTTTGGATAGTATGATTTCATTCAGTAGTACTGAATTTCCCAAACTTTCAGGAACTTTAAGGAACTTTTTTCTTGATATGGGTAAAGGTTATCTCCAAATTTAGCATACAGACAAATTTTTTGCAGAATTACATTCCCGAAAATCTGGTTGAAGAGGGTCAGAAAAAGTATTAAAGGTTTCATAGAGGGTAGAGAAGATAAAAGATAATTGGTAATGTGCTTGTTGAAGATTATCTAAATAATAAAACGATTGCTAGGAATGTCTTTTTAAATTCTGGTTTGTATCAGAAAAAGTGTCATCTGTCTTGACCGTTCATTACTACAGTCTACTCTAAGACAAAATTTGAACACTTGAAAGCCACTTTCAGCATGATCAGGAAGTTTTCCATCTCCCTTTTTTTTAATCCCAGGTCAAACTTTCTAAGGAAGATGTCGATTTAGATTTGAACGAATTAGAGGAAGCTGCCAGGTGTGTCCTTGAAGAGGATGGAGGGATACCGACATCACCTCCAACAGTTGAGATGAAGGGATATCCTCACTTACTGCAAGAACCAGGAAACGACGAGAGTGAAGAATCACAATCTGAGCAGAGTAGTACAGACAGCTCAGAGTCTTATGCGGAGGAAGAAGAAAGCTCGGGGGAGGAAGAAGAAAGCTTGGAGGAGGGAGAAGCTGTAGCACATAGAGAAGAGGAAGCTGCGGAGGGTACGAACAAGCCCGACCTGGGAGATGAGGGGCGAAGGGTAGTACAAGGAATGTCAAACGTGACAGATTCACAGACGCTCATCTCACATTTACCAGAAGGCGTTGGTAGCCTCAGCAAGAACATGGCATCGTTGATGATCGAAAAGAGCAAGAGTAACGCCTTGGACACCAGATTGGATTCTGATGATGACAGTAATGGATGATTCAGGATTGATTTATGGTTGAAGAAGCAAGTTAATTTACTTTAGGCAAGATGTCAAAAAGGAAACACTGCAGCATCCTGCAGCAAGACGGATTTTCATTGTCAAATATAGCGATGATCTCTGGAGACCAAACGATTATGTTATATGCAGACTTTTGACAGTGCCTTAGAGGCAGCGGATACATGCATGGCTATATTCTGCATGACGGCTAGCCGTCACAGAACAGCTCTGCGTCTTGAACTGTAAACAAACCGTGAATCGTAAACAAAGATAACACCTTCCTCCTCGGCATAGTCATTGGTGGATTGTTTATGTAACCCGCCTAGTTTATATTGTCCCTGGTGACATGGAGATGTGGGACATTGTGCTATCATCCATGAAGTTTTAGTTCCATACATCTTTGATATCTAGCTCTACTAAAACATTGTCAATGGGGCAATCAAAAAAACCCACCTGCTGTTTGCCTCTCCCACCCACTGGAGAGCCACCAATAAGTTTTTGAAGTATGCTTAGCAACAGCCCTACACACACAGCATAAGTTTGGCTGTTCGGCAGTTTACAAGAAGTGAAAATGTATCACACCTATCAAAATACATTACTGACATGGTAGCAAGGACTCAATAATTGAAAGTGAACTGAACATGAAAGTATATCAATATGTACTAAAGATACTTGATGTGTTGTACAAAGGATGGCATTTAAAGCAATTTTTGTCTGTTTTTGGTTCCTTGCTGAAAGCAAAGAACCCTTTGTAGTCAGGTCGGCATATGTGTTTTTGAATGAGTGTGTGTGTGTGTGTGTGTATGTGCGTGACACTTTTGTTGTATGCACGATAACTCAACAAGGGAATGAATGATCAATGCCATACTTGGTGGGTGGGAAGTCCATAATGAGTTGATGAACCCTACTGATTTTGGTGCTCATATCATGAATACTAATGAGGTCACGCCCAAATGTCAAACTCTTCAAATTGCAATAACTTGGCAACCACAAGTTGGAGTTTCATCAAACATGGCCTGCACATGGCAATGTGTGTTGCAATTGATAATGTGTTTTATAAAGTGTGGCATTATTTAGGCCACAAGTTTGTATGATTAATAACTTCATAAGGCAATTATTGATCATTACCATATTTAGTGAGTAGGTGAACCTAATATTTTTGGTGCACATGTCATGACTAATGTTGAGTTTACTGGGTAAGGGAATATATATCAAATTGCAGTTACCTCTGCGAAAATCATATGTTTGATATTTGTAGGTCTAAGCAAGCAAACGTTGTAGTGCATCTGAAAGCTGGATATGCAGTAAATGTATATTGTAGCATAGTATTGAAAATACGGACAGAATTGACACAATGAAAAGTAACAGATAAGTTTGAGGTCCTAAATTAATAAATTTATTAGTCCATCAAAACTTTGTTTACAAGGTGATCTCATTTAATCAAAGTAAGATGCTATATAAGCTAAACGAAGAGCTAAAGATTGACAATTAAACAAATGTGCTAAACAATCTGTGAACAGAATGAACAGGAACTGTGGTTTGAGGTACTAAAGTAATAAATCTAAGTCCATCATAGGTGATCAATTAAACAAAATAATATGCTACACAAGCTAAACGCAGATCTAAAGATTGATAACTAAACAAGTGTGCTAAACACAGAGCTAAAGAATCTTAATTTACAAGGTGATCATTTAAACAAAACAATATGCTATGTGAGCTAAACGCAGAGCTAAAGATTGACAATTAAACAAATGTGCTAATTACACTAAATACAGAGCTAAGAACCGATAATAAATGTTATAAATGTTATAGTTATAGTTTTTTTTTTATAATTTCTCTTTAAATTGTTTGATAATATAATTTTTTAAAGCCATATATAAATATATGTATATTTTTTTTTGTCTTTTGGCAAGGTTTTTGTAGTCAAGTCCAGGTTGTATTTCAGTCCGTCATCGGGTCCGCAATTCAAGATCACTTCAATAGCGATGCCACTCGTTCTTCAATGGTGTTGACTGAACGCTGCAACGGAAAAGAAACAAAGGAGAGTGAGAATACAATTTATATAGATGATCAAATTTTGGGAACCAATGCAAAGTAAAATAATAGCTCTGCAACCGTAAGATGGGCCAGAAAAATACTTACTCCTTTGATTCCGATGTTGCGAACAAGCTGGGTCAGTCTGCGACTGGGTCCTTGCAGATCCAATTCAGAGTAACGGCATCTCAGCAACAACTTTTGTTGCCATTGGTGAGGAGGTCTGCGGCATAGTTCATTGGCGACCGCCAGAGAAGAGGCAGCACGCAGGGACGGAGTCAAGACAGCCACTGACGCAGAGTCCAACATGAAGAGGTCCATTAAAACCTCGGCCAGGCGACGAACCTGTAAAAATCAAGATGACAGAAGAATAGGTACCTGGAAGGTTAGGGACCATGATGGAAAAGGATTGGAACTGTAAAATAAAAAGCTAAGCATATATTATCCAAAAGGGAGGTGGGGGGAATATTTACCGAAGTGGATTCATCATCCTTTGCATAGTAATCTAGGAACCAGGATTGGGTGGGCAGATTCAGGTCGTAGTCCAGTAACTGCAGCACCTCTTTCTCTTTTTGCAGAATCAGTTGAGAGTTGTAAGCATAAGAGGCCAAGTACATCAGAGTGTCAATCTAAAGAGAACAAGTGTGAGTCATAACTGGATTAGTAATTCGAAAGCAGAGTTGAATTTAGCTAGAATTAAAACCGGATCAAAGAAATTTGCAGAAATGCGGCCATGGCATATAGAAAATAAAATTAAACCGAAAATTTTTAATCACGAATCACAAAATGTTTAAAGGGAAAAACGAAAAGCGTTTATACCGACCATATTACGGTAAGTTTTTCTTAGTAAAAAATGTATTTTGTAGTTTTAAAAATTTTGTAGTTTTTATTATTTAGTTTTTCGTAGTAAAAATGTTGTCTTGTATATACCCGAGTTTTTTTGGTCATGGTCGCATTAGTCTTCAGTAGAAAAGCATGGGGAGGGGGGGGGGGTAGAAGTAGTATAGATAATTCTAAGGGCGTAGGAACCGGGGGCGGCAGCCCCCCAGTGAAAAATATGGGGGGCGGAAAATGCAAAATTATTTACAAAATGGAGCGGGTGCACTGGCGGATCCAAGGGGGGGGGCCAAGGGGGGCCATGGCCCCCCAAAGGTGAGCCAAAAAGTGTTTCCGAACATCCGCTAAATCATATGATTGGAAATTAAAAAAATCGAGAGGAATAGCAGTGGTAGACTACTCTAAACCGTCTCGTTTTCTGGTTTAAAATTAAATGCAGAGCTCCCAACTGACCCGCAATTCGCGGGAATTAGACCCGCATTCTAACACCCAAACCCGCTGACCCGCATAAGCGTCCGAAAAAACCGCATTGTAATTGTCAAGTATACATAAAAAAAATTTGCATCAAATTTTGACTTAGCAACCATCATTTCTTTAGCATTTAGCATAATAGAGTATAAAACCTCCTTTACAGCATCATTTGAACCTCAAATTAGCCTATATTTCTTTTCATTGAGGCGAGCAGCGAACATTTTCATGCCACGGGAAAGAATGAATTATCTACTATTCAATTTATTGATGTTACACACAAAAAAATGCATATTTCTCAGGACATTTTGGGTGACAAAAGCCTTTCTAAGTGCCACCATTTTACATGTAGGCATCACCAGGATTCCAAAAAAGTTCAAAAGGGGAGGGGGACACCCCCTCCCCTTATACCCC
>JAIPMN010016350.1:0-15166 GCA_020650975.1 Apostichopus californicus
GGGGGGGGGGGGGCATGGCCCCCCTTGGCCCCCCTTGGATCCGCCAGTGGATATTCATACTTTCAGTCAAGTCAAAAAACAGGCCGTTTCTAATTTTAAGAAAGAGACATTCCAAACCGAATTTATTTTATTCCAAACACATATACGCGTTTATTAAATTTCGACACAAATAACTGGGATACTTTATCAAACGATAATCTCGGGTCTTACTTAGAGTTAATGCTGTCGTACATAATGATGAACCTTGTTTGAAATGTAACTATTAGATTAAACATAATTTGTGCATGAAAAAAATATTTCATAGCACCGTATTGCGTTCATAACGTACATACATGAGCACAGAGTTTAATCGGATGTGTAAAGCAAGAACTTGTCATAACGCACTCTGAATTAAGTTGTGTTAAGATTTCAGTTCTTAAAGATGTTTTGCAGTTTCATGAATTGGATGTGTAAACGGTGTCAAAAGTCTCCCATATTGTCTTTGTCCAAGCTATAGGACAGCTAAAAAAATCATCATTAAAATAATGTCTTTATTGTTTCAAACTTTCATTCAGGTTTGTTTATCTGTTTGTTTATCTGTCACTGTCATTTACAATATATTTACTTATGAACTTATGCGCATCTTTCTACATTTAATATTAATAGTGTCATGTGTTGACTTAGAAATACCTAATGATGGAAAAGTGCTGATTCTCATTGTGACGTGCGTCATTGCAATCGTGATAACTGTTACTACGACTTTACTGATTGCACTGTACTGCGGTAAGTGACTTAATTACCATTCTATCAGAAAAAGGATAGAAAAATCACAATACTCAGATTGCACGGGAAACACATAAGCAAAGAAATAATAAGTGCAACAAGAGATGTATCTACATATAGGCCTATACTATCTTCTTGACCCCCTCTGGTAGGTCTACATGCCAAAATTGTGTGATAATTATAACAGTTCACTTTTTACATTGGGCACATATTTTGTCATACACGGTTAGGATATGTAGTACTAATACGTTAAAGAAAAAATGTTTTACAGAACAGTGAGAAGGTAATTACAAAATGCGAAGGCATAAAGGCATAAAAGTCATGACACTCATGTATTGTATAATTCCTCTCAACAAGAAACATTTCTGGTAACGCCGCCGTTGGTTCAAGTTCATTTACACAATTTTCAACTATACAGACATGTCGTGGATAATGATTGATAAACCCAAGTATAAGAGGCCTATTGTAACGTTTACATTGCAGTAGAAATCCACAGATTTAAGAATTGTGTATAGCCCCACGTTTGCCCGATTTGTCTTTGAATTTCAAAACATGTTGTTACGTGCTAACTTGCAATTTATGTAGTCAACCTTTCATCAAACGATACGGTAGCTTTAACATATTGTTCTTATACACCTTTTGAAATACCTAAAATTAACGAAATTATTTCGTGTATTTTGCCTCAGTTTGTTATCTTGTGTGTACGTTTTAAATTAATCGTGATCAATGACAAACATCCAAAGGAGACGCTTGAAGAATGACGGCAATGAGTGATACACGAGTAACGAAAAAAGGCCGATCCAACAAGATCCTAAGAATAAGACTTTGAAAAGTGATCGAGATATTAACCAAATGGTAACAATCCTTAGCCTGCAATTGATGTGCTTGAAAGGAAGCTTAATGCGTTCAAGATATTAAGATATTAAATTACGTGAGATTGACAGTTTTTGTGATAAAAAGTACACCATTTCGATTTTTGATATTTTTGACTAATATGTGGCCAAAGGATACCTGAATCCTTTATCACATATATATAGTTTGATTCTTGTCCATTTATTGATATCAACGAAGACTGTGTGATATGTTGTGGTTTTCTATTTAATTTACCGAATTTCACACAGTTCGCCGTTGCAAAAGAAACACGAAGAATGAAGATGGAGATGAATATAAATATGAAGATGGAGTAGATGAAGATGGAGAAGATGTAAGTTTTTTGAAATCAATGCTATGATTCATGTTTTAGTTACAGCAATTGCATTTACGTTTTTCTAATTTGCATATAAGCTCCAAGATGTTCATCATTGTGCAAGTTAAGCTTATTTGTTACACTATGGACGATACAAAATGAGCGATAGTAGCAGTTGTTACTCGTCGTTTTGCATGTATCAATGTACAATACTATGATTGAAGCAAATGCTAGAACATAGGAAAATATCTCCACAATACAGATATTGCAAATAATTTACATTTGTGATAGGAATACAAGGTTAGAAAACTGCTTAACTACTGCAAACTGTTAAAATTTGTTTCATAATCGACGGTGGTGACTACGATGTTTTGTTATGTCGATCTGTCCTTCATTTTGAGTACGTTTGTTATTAATCTCACCTTTTTTGCAGCTTAAGGAAATCGTCCCCTTGATCGACCGGTTCTTGAAGACACAGTTACAAATTGTAACTCCTAAAGGAGAACGGAAAGTGATGTCCGCTGCATCTTTCTTCGATTCTGAAGTCGAGTGGAAGAACACGAAGCGTATTATTTTTTTAGGGAATTTTTTAACTGAAGAAACGCCGATTGTTGAACAGGCAAACTCGATGTGCTCTCAGGAGAACTTCGATGAAACCCTTTTTATTGTTGATTTAAAGAAACTTAATTTTGAAGCAGATTTTGCTGAAGAAATTCATAAACAATTACCTCCAAACAGCAAGTATTCTCTAGATAGAGTAAATGACATGTTATCGTTGGAAAAGTGTTGGTTGATACTAGATGGTGGTGGTGAACCGTTGGAGCTACCGAAGCCTCCTGATTCGGAAGAAGATATCAATCTAGATAAACTTACAATATCTGATATGTTATGTAAAAATGAGAGTGATTTGCTAAGAGTTTGGGTTACTTCTATACCTTCATATCCTAGTCATATTTCCAGTGATTATACGAAAATATCCTTGCCGAAATTTAATGAAACATAATCACAGAGCTCAAATACAAATCTTTTAATGCAATGAAAGTATGGAAAACGAAACACTCTCCTGTTATAAAGAGAACTTTCACAGGATATAGCAGCTAATGTTACAGATATTACTCTCATTACGTTGGAAACAGATTTGACAAAGACAATTAACCGCCAGAGTGTTGAAATGAGCAACCAAGGTCGGAATCTGTGTTTGTCTCCTTGAACTTTTCTATTTGTAAATCTTGGAGGTTAGATGCATTTTTCGTCTTCAAATTACAGCAATCAGGAACATAAAGTAAACTTTATCGATTCTTTTTATTAGTATAAATGATATGTAAACTTGTTTTAATTGAGTTTTAAAATTATAAAGATTCCGGCCTCATTGTCAAATGACTGTTCATTGCATATTACTTGGATTAGAATCAAATAAAAAGCTGTTTTGTGAACTTAATGATAGATTTGAATTAATTGCCAGTTAGTCTAGTACCTATGCAGTTTGCTATTGAAAATTACCTGATAACCATTATACCAACACTACATCGAATCAGGTAGGTCACAATAACAATATATGCCTTGTATGCGTTACATCATATGTTCTGAAATTTATAGCGTTATTCCGTATCAATTTGCGCTCCTTAGTACCATAGCTTTGGGCTGTTCATTTAAAAAATGCCAACGGCCATAAAATCTGCATCCTAGTAATTCAAAGGTCTATTACAGCTGGATTTCTTAACGTAATATAATAATTACGACACGATAAATCGTGATGTGTCCTACATATTCTCGACATGAAGGTATATTGAATTCACATGACTAGTTTTGAATTATTCAAATTGAATTCGTCTTTTGGTGTGCAGTATTTGCAATGTTCTGTTAACTATATCAAATTGATCGTATGTGCCAAAATAGTTCTCCTGTGGAAAAGAAAAGAGGAAGACGTCGAGTAGGCCTACAGTGTACACGTATCACAAGTTGAATATGGCGACATGATGGATTAATTTCTCTTCAATGTATGAATTAATACCGTAAATATAACTAGCCAAGAAAGGCGAAGTTTCCTATTATAGTTTGTGTTGACTTTTATGGAATCATGGTATCATCGTAAATGTCCTTATTTATGCAAACATTAATTTTATTCGAATCTGATCCGAATATGATATGTTTGATTGGATTTTATTTGGTGCAGCATAAGGCCTCACGTCATTAAGAAACACTTTGGTTCCACCGAGTGATGTTACTAGGTTACTGGCATGTTATCCCAAAGTATTGGCAAGGTTTCGTAACACAGACGTCGCTCTGACCAAAACTTTAATTCATGATAACTGAAATTTTCCTGGCGGTTTACTGATGTATATACACAATAACAGTGACGTAGCTCTTTTGTTGTTACGAATCTAAGACTCCAAGCTCTTTTTAAGAAGCTTTAGATAGGAAAGGAACCTTTCCATACCTCTCACGAGAATCAAATCATCCTGGGTTTTACTAAACTGGAAACGCTAAGACACTGACTTATACTAAACGATTTGACTTTGAATATAAAGTCACCTCGTTGAAGACGATCACTATCAGGAGACGTAATAACATAGAATCGCTTATCAACAGCGTTACGCAATTCATTTACGGGACAGGGAACGTTTGGCTTAAACCTAGATCATTAAGACTTGTATTGATGCACCTACATCCCATTTAGAACCGAGAATATTACACAGTGTCCACCTGAATACTCAACGTATATCACAGAGCACCCTCTATCAGACATCTTATCTGAACCACCAGCCTTTACCTTTCGACGAGCGAAAAATTGTAAGCGACTCTCGCATCAGAGCTGGTCCCCTTTCAAAACAGTCCGGCACAGCATATAACCCCCATTGACGACTCAACCGAAACTAACCAACCCTGCCACTAAGTACTCTTGCAGGAACCAATATAAAACACACTACTCGTCCTGTGACACCTCTTATTTTTGCAATCATACTAAAGTTTGTATCATATGGCTACCGATGAGCACTGTAAGTACCTTCTGGCAAAACATGCGTCTATGTACCTACGATATACTAGGTAGCTGCTTATCATCAAATCACAATCTAACATTTTCCATTCGTCGTGTATTTTGCTTGTGGTATAAATTATATATAACTGGTATACTTGATATGGCAAGAGGTGTTTTCTACATGTTTAATGGGTTGCATGCCTTTACTTAAAGATATATGTATTACTAAGATCTAGAGTCAGAGAAGTTGCTTTAGTCAACCATTTCTTTCTGGCAAATGAGGGTAGGAGGAAGCAGGGGGTAAAGTATTGAAGGTACGTCTCATATTGTTGTCAAGGCGACAGATGGCGAGGCGACGAGTTGCAATTGGATAATTTCTCATAAATCTATATATGTTAATGACGCATAGTTTCGTTGATGTCGGTGTGTCTTGTTGTAATGTCACAAGGTAGGTAGGTGTTGAGTTCTTGACGTAATGCATTGTAGCACTTTTGCTGTTGCTTTGGAATAAGTTTTGACAATGTATCAGTAAAATGTCATGATACCTATGTTCAAAAGATGGCGAAAAGTGGATCTGTACCCAGTTTAAAATCAAGCAATATAGTACAAAATAAAAGTTAACAAAAAATCATACCTATGCTCATAATTACATAAGCCGGTTTCAATTTTGATATAGACTCTTTAAGGCTGCATAAAATCTCCAAAACTGCATACTTTTAAGATTTGAATGAAATTTTGAAGCAGGATGCGCAGATTCAGTCCTTCTTTATTAACATTCCAAAATCAGTTCAGTTACTTTCGTGATCGAACAGTATGAGCGATTGCTTGTGATAATGAAAAAGTAGAACAGCTCATTTATAAGTATTTACTGCTAAATTAACGGACGTACATGTCAGAACTAATGCCAGCATTTGTTGGTGAATCACCCATCAAAATACAACATGTTTTTAAATTGCAAATTTGCAATATTGTACGGCTAATTAAGTCGATTTTTCATAACAATAAATTTGCTCAAACAAAAGTCTATCGGGTAAGTTCCAGACCAGACCAAATAATATTAAACGTATGCTGTTGGTGTAGCAATTGCTGCAGGAGCTGATGGAAGTTATTACAGGTTAGTGAATAATAGGATACAATATAATTAATCATATTTTTTTAACTCAGAGAGTAAGTGATAAACGGGGTGTTCTTTCTCAACAACCTCTTTTGTGCAAAAAAACAAACGAACTTAAATTTATTTCCTTGTTTCGATTCACACTATATTTTGCCACGAGTGGTCTTATTATTTGGTATGGAACATTACACTCAAGATACGATTGTTTTAAAGCAAAAGTACTTGGCTGGCATTAGTTTCCAAGTATCTCTCAAAGTACTAGTTTATCAATACTATTTATAGGCTCTTTCATAGTCAACTAATTTATATCTATGAGTACGCAATAAAGTAGTTTCTTTCCAATTGAAAGTTGGATAGACTACATGAACTTTACCATACATAATATCATAACCTAATGATAAACCTTACCTGCCCATGTCGGTGTACAGTATGTATTCATAAAGCCTTAAGTCCATCAAACTGAAGTGACGCCATCTTGACCTCAGAATGCGTGGCTTACATAAACTGAAGAACAGTCTGATGAATTTCTTAACTGAACAAAATAACTAAATTTACTTGCGCTTTTAATGCAAACTACGTCTTTCTGCAATACTGTGTGAATCTTAAAAGGTTGCTATGTAATTGGTGAGTATCTCGCCATTAGTATTCCCGTTCTTTGAGAAAATTGAGAGATGAACATTGCGTTTGTTTCTCACCGACTCCGGTCAATGAATCCGATAAAGGTCTACAAGTTTTGCGTTATCTAGTATCCTTTTCAAACAATAACAACATTGCAAGATATGTAAATTATATCCTAACACAAACGGACAGATGGGGGACAAGGGATATATTTCGTTGATCAAATTTGTTAATTGATATTTAGCACATTTTCCCCGACAGAATCGAAAGTATCTATTTCGGAAATGTTGCTGCATTAAGAACTGTAGCAAACCTACCGAATATAAGTCAATCAAAATAAGATTGCAAGTAAGCACACATATCTTAAATTGAATTGTCAAATACGTCTACAAAATAACTTATATTAATAAATCCTTTTCAAATGTCTTTCACATCATTTTAGCCACTATTTTAGTAGCAAATCTAAAAGACAAACAATTTTAACAATGACAAAGTGGGGTTGGTTGATTAATTAGTGATGAGATATTAGAAATACAAAACATCGGGAAAACCTAAATGCTGCAAAGTCATACGGGTCTTTAAGTCAATTTCAAAACAAGAAAATCAAACAACCAATTCACTTTTTTTGCTTGGGTGTACTTCGTTACAAGTTGTTATTCCATTATTTCCATTTTTTTGATTTCGTTGACAATGAAACAATGGCAAATAACTTGTACACGGACTGTCCAGTTCCACAGAAACTCTATAACTCTTACACTCAACATATTAGCGGAACATTCATTTCTTTTTCAATGGCAGATTTCAGGATTTCTACTGTGTACAACATACTGGGTTTATTTTGTCTATATTTTCGAGGTTTGGAGATTTAACTACATATTTACATGTTGCATATTTTCATCTAACAGACCACGGTGTTTCAATCATATGTGATATTTTACTCTTACAGCTTCCCTACAAGAGTCAATTTTGAGATGTCCGGCGACGATCGAGTTTACAGGAGCCAAAACTGAATGCGTTGTACAGGAACAGACAGAAGTTTGTCTGGTTTTTCCGGTTTTTCAGTAAACAAGAAGGTTGCCAACATAACTGGGAAGGAAACTACTGCCACTATTTTCAGATTTTCGGTACGAACACGGCCAATGGATTGAATTTTAGAAGGACGTTGCCACGACTCGTTTTGGTCTTTAATGGTTGAAATACAGGAGTGTCCATCAAATGAAAGGATCTTCTATTGCACTTACAAAAGTCATGTCAAACACGAAAAGGTTAGTGGAACTTTTAAAGTATATTTTGCAAAATGATGTGGTAAACGAATGATATGGAACAATAATGCACGTTGCAAACGGATTTGCGCAATGTATTTTTTTAAATTAAAGTTAACAAATTGTAATTCATTTGTCGGATCAAAATGCATCAAGTTATATATTTCAGGTATTTTGACATAGCTTAGATCAAGTGAATTATACATTTAAATATAGCCTACCGATGCTTATGCAGTCAAACAATACGGTTAAACGCTAAACTCCTTCCATTGCTGTAACATGAAACAAAGTCAAATAGATTACTACACTCGATGCGTAACCTACTTCTCCCCAGAAGTCGGCCAGTGCAGAACCTGGCGTATAGTACTGATTAACTAAATAACTCTGTTATAAATCTGAACCAGCACGAAAGAACACATTCCTGGAAATTTGTAAGACAAGCTTAAATCTGTAGTAATTTAATGACAACTGTTCCATGTTTTATCACATTGGAAACCCCGTTTTAAGAGTGTAACTCGTTCTCGCAAGTAATTAGAAGGTACACATATTAAAATATATATTATTTGAAGGCGTTCAATAAATACAGTTTGTTTTCAATGACTAGTTTCGATTGAATTCCTGCGGTAAACTTAATATTAATACACCCAGTGGTTGAAAATAACTAATGAGACGATTCTTAAGTCAGAGAAAATACATTAACGGAATGCATGGCTTTGTAAATCTGGGTGTATTCTGATCCAATGTGTATTGTTACTTCTCAACAACGTATGACTTTGGATGCTAATACAGTTTTATCAACATTAACAATAAAAATTAACAAAGTATACAGAACGACTACCTCATCACCCTAATAATTATTCTAAAACACTCATGAATGAAGGTGTATGTAACTAAGCTCTAAAAGTTTCCAATTGTAAACTGTTTTATTTCGTCAATTGAAATGGTTTCATTAACATGCCGAATATGAAGTTAATGTTTTACAAAGTTCATATAATGCGAAACAGCCGAAAGGAAATTATGAAAAGTAAGTATACACTTATTACTTAATAAAGGTTCTCGCATTAACTTGACATGTGATTTGTAATATCAACATGTGACTTTCCTTTATATCATCAAGGCATTTATAAGAAGCCAAGATTAAGAAAAATTAAAGTGATAAAGTTGCAACGACGTTAGTGTTTGGGGTAAATATGTGTTTTGAGCATTGAAATGATTATTTTATTGTTTCTGTTCTTTAAAAATCGATGCGTCCAGTGGCGTATATAAGGTACGGCAGTTATAGCACGTACCCTGGGTGCCACTTGAAGGGGGCGCCACTCAGCAGTTTCTATTTAAGTCAGAAAAGCCATCCTAGGATAGTGAACAGGCCTCGACAAATATTGAGCAGATATTTTGATAAAGTTAACTTATCAAATAGATCGGTGTCAGATGCTTGGACATGGGCGCATTTTCAGTGCTTGCCATAATTATTATATTTTTAAAATATTTCTCTTTTAAGATGGAATCTACGCCCTTTTTTTCCCCCACATGTTTCCTTTCTCATTCTTGTTATCTTCTTCATCGAAATGAGTACTTAGTAAGCAATTTCTTCAGAACAATATGTATGCCTCTTTTTTCTTTTGGCAACCTCCTCCCTGTTAGTTCTTTGGTTCTTGGTTCAAGGTTCTTTGTTAAATTTGCCATGAATTTACTGCATGATCACTTGTTGCACAGAAACTTGTAAGCTTACTTTCTTGTGATTGAGGTATAAGTTCAATTGGTAAATGACTTGACAATTACACCTCAGATTTCTCACTTGATTTATCTAGTGTGGTATACCAAATTGCTGAGTCAAACTGAGGACTCTGCTATGAAAATAACATGATATGTATGTTTGCAGTTTTTCATTATCTATCTATATATATCAAAAACATTCCTGTGATGTAAAACTGTCATTACAAATAAATTACAAACAAATGAAGCAGTACAAAAGTCTTATCTTCTAAGAGCTTGTCTAAGTAGATTTTGGAGCAGATATTCTGTTCATGTGGGAAAGTCTCTGTCAACCTCTTTAATACCCTTGGTATGACATGAGGTCAGTTGATTTGCAGTACTTTCAATGTTTGGTACAATCTCTTTGTAATGATTACGGCTGTAATATCTGCATGCTCTGTTCAAGATGGTTTTGCAGTCAATAGCCTTAGCCTGCCTATCAAAGTAAGCATATACAATTAGCAGGAGGCTCCGCTGGTAACTTTGATCTCTTACTACACAAATTGTGGTAGTGTGATACCGAACGAAGCATGATGCATTTTGCCATGAGTGATGAACTTTTATCTTTCCCTGATGAATCATTGAAATTTGACAAGGTGCATGTGGGTGAGGGATTTGAAAAAAAACGTCTGTCAAATCTAGAAGCAATAGGTGCCGTGCGAGAATCCTTGGCTTTGGCCGTAGAGTCGCTCCTGTCGACCGGCATGTACACACTGCGTATGTCTACTAATGAGGCCCAGAAGCCCCTAATAAAGAATCTACGGATGATCTTTAATGGCATACTTGTAGTTCAATCTCAATTCAGGAAGGAGTGCTCCAGGAATTACGCCTTGAAAAGTTTTATGCGTCTTAATAAGAAAAAATCCAATAAGCAGATATTTTTTAAAGAAAAGTCACATAGGAAAGAACCTTGTCACGAAAAACCAAACAACGAACCGGTTGATCAGCTCTCAACCCCAGTCCCCTTGCATCGAGACTGTGACTATGGCTCGTCGTTATAGGTGTGTATCACGATTCCCCTAGAAGGGGAACATGATGCTGCCCATGGTGGTTGTGGTTGATACAGTGAAATACATTTCGCCAAACAGGGGGGAAAACGTTCGTTTTAGCTGAGAAACAACAGTCGGAGACGAACAACCCCTACCACCCCCAACCGATCAATCACTATATGGTACGATACTGTTGATCCAAACCAAGTTTGTTTACTAGCTATTGGTCTTTATCTTAGGATACAAGAAACCTCTCGAATAAAATAAAAAACACAGCTGTGTCCTTTGTTTCTACATTTTCTTATGAAAAGATCAGACTTGAAACTTGTATTATAAAATCTATTATATCAAACTGCAATATTGTGGAAAGTTGTAAAGTCTTTCAATTGGTGTTCATAGAGTGCACTGTTTAACTCATCCCCGTAAGAAAATTATTTGGTAGGCCTAGGACGCCTAGCTCCAACAAGCTCCTCTCGAATTAAATGAAAAAGTTATGTTTAATGCAAGATGATTTATTATCTCCGTAATACAATTAAATGTTCAATTAAAAGCTGTAAAATTACTTGAAGATACTGATTGGAACCAATAAATTATGTACTGATCGCGAGTACTGGATGATTCATTTTTTAGAACTAATTTGGCTCTACTAAAAAAAAAACACGGCTCAGAAGTGGTGGAGTATCTGATCCATGATTGATTCTTAATTACCTATTACTATGAATGAGCTAATCATTACTAAGAAAGAAAACAACATGTGGTCCTAATTTTCGCTAAGGCTATATTTTTCTCTGTCTGAAGTCGTGCTTTGCGATGTGAAGGATTCGTTATGTGTCCTTCTATTATCTTGCAAGGTGCTTGTTTATAGTTTATATGACAATTATTCAATTTACGCACATGATTATTTTACATTCAGCTGATTGCACCATTTAAAGTTAACCATGTCATTCGCTATGATGTCATTCGTTTTTGTGTTATTCTGTTACAGAAGTTAATCATTTATACGAGTCACGTTTTCCCTGACAGATGCAAAATGTTGCTTAAAGAATGTGTTGCAACTGAAATGTCTATAACAATGAATGCAATTGCGAGCTCTGTAATATCTTTTGTTGAATGCAAATTTATGTAACATATATTAATAACTAAGGTAACTATCATTAGTGCATGCACTATACGGATCGAGCAGTCACATTAATGATACTGCACAAATATTTGACTACAAATTGCAGACGAAACTGACAAATACATATTAAGTGTGATTTCAAGTTCACATGAAGCAGTGTGATTCACCAATTGAGTGTTTTTATTATTTACGAAGTCAATCAATTTTGCAACAAATAGGCATGACTTTCAGACTTAGTGAGGCCTTAAGTTAGGCTAGGATATGTAAGTTGGCCATCCACTAGCCAAAGTGTTATATCACCAACTCGGCCTAGCTCAATATGTTTAAAATACACTCCCCATGATACATTTACAAATGTCTCAAGATAAACGCCATTCCCTTTAAAATGTTTCGGTTGGACGTTATCACATTTGTAATGTTGGGCATTTTTTTGAATAATGCGATAGGTCTAATTAAGTTTGAGCGATAGCCTAACCATGTATGCAGAGCGTATATAGGATACGCTGTATGTAACTTGTTATATCGAAGTATATAATGCTTGGTTGCATCTTATCATTACACCTTAGTTTTTGGAAACAATTCATAACGTTGCTTTTCCCAACATAACCGAGATTAATATCTCGGTTATGTTGGGAAAAGCAACGTTATGAATTGTTTACAAAAACTAAGGTGTAATGATAAGATGCAACCAAGCATTATAAACTTCGATACAGCGTATCCTATACACGCTCTGCATACATGGTTAGGCTATCGCTCAAACTTAATTAGTAACGAGTAACGATGATGTTCTTTGGAATACTTGACGTATGACGCTGCTCTTCAATCCAATGGCTAACGTTAGAATAAGTTCTCGTACACTTGCTCGGATTATAAACAAACTTCTCAGTAAGACTTACATTATGTACTGTAATCCATTTAAGTTACACACAAACGGCAACGAAGAACATAAAAAAGAATCATAGACATACTTGTCGAGTTCTCAAAACTACACAATATACATGATTAATTCGACACATGCATCGCCTAAATAGTTATTACCTTTACCTCATTAAATTTTAACTGATGTTCGACATAATCAAGTCAACGGAATATGTAGTAGAATACATGTACATATACTGTTAAGCTCCGGCTCAATTAGTGCAGGGCTCCGTTATTAAATAAGTAGAATTAACAGCAGATAAAGAGAACTACAGGATATAGATAATTGTAGAATATAAGCTTTATTTATTCTGATATGATATCGTTGCTGGAGTGCAGATCCAGAATAGTGTATCTGAACTACACTCTCTGAAGTCTGGAATGCTAGTCTTTCTCATACTAAAAACCTACAGTATTTAAAGACCAACTATGGAGACAAATTTTTTTCTTGGGATTTTCCATTAATTTGGGAGTTTACATACCCATAATCAACATGTGTAAAAAATAATCTTCCAAAACCTACTATAACCCATCAAAAAACGACCACGAAAATAGAAATTTTGGGTAGTCGCGTGACATGTACCTCTGCAATGTCTGAAAACAGAGATTGACCCAAAGGAGCCTCTGGTCACCGTGTGACGTCATATTGGTATACCGCTAAAATCAAACGCTGATATAGGCACTGTTAATACACAGATAGCGAACAATTGTACTGTATTTGACTTCCAATTTCGAGCGTTTGAAAAGCTGCTAGCTTAAAACAGGAACACATAAAGGTAAACAACTAGTTTTAAGACAATTTTAAGCAGAAATTTTAGTAAAATGGGTTATTTTATTAGCAAAATTTTCACTCAATTGGAGGCATTGTTTACATAGCGGAGCGTCAATAGGTAAGTACAGTACAATATACTGTAGACAATGCAAGCAGCTAGCCGTTTGATCGCAAGATGTCGCAAACTAAACAAGAATAGACCTAAAAGATGCCTCATGCGGGATATGTGACGGGAAAATGGCTTACGTTACTGTCAACGAATTACCAAAAAGACACTAAACATAATCGAACAACTACGAGAAGACGCTGACCCGAATCGACCAGGGTAGCATATACATGACTAAGCTTCAGCTGAACATAGTACTTACTCGTTTTAATATCCAAAAGTACAAACACAGAAATAGTATCCTTTCAATAAACCAAATTTAGCAGTGAATATCCAAATCCACGTTTCTCGTTCAATCCTTGGCGAAATACTACCGTGACTGTGTAATTCCATAGAGTTAGGTCTAGTTGAAACAGGCCTTGACCAGTAACATCCCACAATCACAAGACAGACACAAACGAAATAAAACGTCCGATCGCTTCATAGTACCGTTTTTATTTAACTTCTTGGACCATGCATATGTCGGAATAAACATAACGGACAATGATAACACACGTATCACGAACTCACGGTAAGCATGGTCTTGAGTGCTGGCCACCCAGATGAATTCAAGTCCATGAGTTGTTTGTACCTCTCTTCAATGATCAATAATGACAAGTGCTGCTCACTCCATTTTATTTATTCTACATTTCAGCATAACACCGGTTCCGTGTAGTTAAAGGCTTCTAAAATTTGAATAACATTAATTTCTATGGCAATTCGTGTAAGCAATGCAAGTTTTTCATCAACCTTACTCGTGTAAACTTCTCTCTCTTGCATTTTCTCCATACTGTTGGCGGTAAGCAAAATATGCTGTCCTCAATCCCCACAGTTCAAGACAGACAGCATGAAATCCAGGATGTGTTGTGATGCATCCTGCACCTTCTTCTTTCATAACATCTTTCACCTTATCGATTTCAGTGCAGCATCTGCATTCCCTCGCAGTTGTCATTAAGGCACAATGACCACAGATACACCTTTATGTGAAAGAATATTGAAGGGCTCTGTAGTAAATCACAAGAAAGACCACTGTATATTGGGTAATAAATAACAAAATAAAATAGTGAACGACAATGCTGAGTCAGTCAGAAACTTCAACAGGGCCCTAGCTGTCTATCCTGTATTTCATGAACCACTGCAACAAAGCCCAAGTGCAACCCAACAAATTTCAGAATGTAAGAGATCTTTGATTTAAAAAAAAATCTCCTGTAACTGATAGAATGCACTGTTCAATATTACTGAAAGTTTTTACAGCCCAAGTCATCCTTGTTTATTTCTATAAGACACTACCCCAAGATTAGATAAACAGGAAGAAGAGACCCTATGTATTCGCTTGGTCAGCTCATTGAAGCCACACTCTGATGACCAGGAGAAAATAAAAGAGTGGTCATATTATGTGGTAGTACCATGGTCGACTGGAACCATGAGTTGATCATACAAAATCTACGGTAATGGAATAAGCAGGCTCATATTGGCTTGACCATAAACAAATACTCATCCCGATATCATTCCAACAACTTGTGCTTTTCTAGACATGCATTAAAAATCTGA
>JAIPMN010016353.1:4021-44120 GCA_020650975.1 Apostichopus californicus
CCCCCCCCCCCCCCCCCCCCCCCCCCCCCCCCCCCCCAAACCATCCTCTGACATAAATTAAAAAAGAACAAAGAACAAAAAATTGCCATTTTCATCAATGGTTCTAAACCTTGCCTAACCTCTTCTGCTATTTTTTGTTAGATAAGGAACTTTTTCATTTACAAGAATTGTAAGTTCTGATGAAGAGAGCAGCTAGGGTGTCATAGTGATAAAAACAAAATTCATTAAACTCATCCCAATACAGTAATTCACATGGGGCTTAACTGACTATGTGCATGGTTCTGATTAAATTTTAGATCCCAAGTTATTAAGTTATTGTATTACTGTATACAAATACTGCTGACAAAAGAAAACTCAAATTATAGACAGAGAAATCTGATTGGTCTATGTTTCTGATGAAGCTGAATTTAGTCCAATCATATTATATTATACATATATCAAGATTAGATAATCTCCCCTTTGAGATATACCAAAGTAATACAACGTAGGGTTCAGTTCCTCAGACAAATTTTGCTGTTTGAGTACAGGAAGAAAGAGAAATTTACTCAGACTTCATTGCAATATGAAAGGTAAGAAAATGGTCACCAATCGACGGATTATCTCCTTGACAACCGTCGGTAGAGTAATCTATATGCGCTGAAATCAATGTGACTAGTATGACTCTTTGTGTCTAACAATTTCTGACTTGAAGAGTTGTATTAAAACAACTTGAACTCTATTAATCTCCTAATTATGTTGTACAATATTTGCATAATAATGCTCACGATTGTGCCAATTAATTCTCTGTCTTGATGAGGTAGTCAATTATAATGCCATGTTTGCCAACATTTTATTTGATTTGTTTTGTTTCTTCAAAATAAAGTGATACATTCTTGCATATATATAGAAAATTATATGAGGATATTAATTGGATTAACAGATAGTTAAATGCTAAGAAGTGAATGGGAGCTACTAATGGAGTTTAGTGCTCCCTGCAAGATGAAACAGAACCACAATTCTGTATTTCTTGCTTCAATTTATCTGTGCATATAGCCACACTGAAAGTTTGTGTTCCGAAATATAACTGCATGCAGCTGGACCGTACAATATGAACAAATTTTGGACACATTTTAGTGAGTGTGAACGTACGTGTTTAATTGACAGGTTCCTTAGTTCAAACGGGTTGAATTCAGTAATTTCCTGTTTAAAGGTAGCGATATAAATGCAGCAGTGGCTTAAGGCAGGGAATAATTAAAAGAACATTATTTGTGCTGTACCAGAAGTGCCAGTATACTAATAAGACTGCCAGAGGTACACTATAGCTGCACAATGGATTTAGACATAGATGAATTTCTCATTAACCTGCTGTTTTTTTCAAAGTAAGTATTACCATACTGATTAAGTTTATATATAAAACTAGAGTTAAACTAACTTAATATTTTGCATACAGTGTGTACATGTATAATGAATGATAGTTGCTGTCTTATGCATCATGTGTGTACAAGTGTGGCATAAATACAATGTCACATCACATGTCGATTCTGTGGAGCAAATTCATACTGAGATATGATGCAAAGAACCTCATATGACCAATTGATATAAATTTTCTATCTGAGTTGGTCATTTTTTTATTTTCAAAACATTTTAATGTTACTTGCTGCTGTATAAGTTGGTAAAATATTTTTACTGTAGGTTCTTAATAACAGTAATAACATACAGACCATTATCACAGCCCTGTTTGGATTCATTGTGAACAAGACCACTGTGACATAATTTATAAAAAAAGAAGTAATCAGCTGTCATTTTGTCCTACTCAAGAACAGCATTCCACAAAAACATTGATGTATTTATTAGTGAAGCAGTAACAAATGTAAGTTTTGAGGAAATAATCAAGATTGTGAAGTAGTCAATTTTGGAAAGAAAAATTGTTATTTTTCAACTCTAATTTGGCTAAATGTGCATCAGATATCTGTATGAATTGTAAACATTTCAAAATGTTGAGCAATTTGATATGCCTATTGAAGTTGCCAACATATCAGCAGAGTAAATGGCTATATAAACTCATGCATTGAATTCTGTGCTAGATGCTCCTTAGATTATAACTGTGGTAAGTAGAAGGGGATAAAAGCACCATCATCAATTGCAACACAAATTACTGGAACAAACAAAGGTATTTTTACCACTAGTTCATGCAAAGATCTAAATCCCTTTTCCCCAGTTCAAGAAAAAACTGGAAACAGTAAATGTATTAAGGCAAACTGTCTAACATCAATTCCACAGCGGTAATCTTGTACATAGCTCAGGAAATATCTAGCACCAACTTAAAGTGAATAGTGCGCAGTCGTTAGGGCATGGAAGAAAAAAGTGACAGGTAACTTCATGGGACACGCACCGATTCGTTTCTGACCAGCCTGGACCAATAGGGACTCGGAAAAGTAATAACTTATAATAACTTGTATATCACAAGAATATTTTAATCATTAATAAGAAGCAAAACTCTAAACATAAACCAATAACCAATAAAAAGCAAGAAAATGTTGAAGATTATTCCATAAATTTGGCTTCACTAATTTAGTAGTTTTGTAACACCAAATATTTAATTTTTAAATTATACAATTTCTATCAAATTGTGTTTATCATGCAGGATGTAGCAATTAAATCCTAAATGCCTAATGCTTTGATTCAGTGCCATAGAGTAGTCTACATGCAGGTATACTTTAGTTTTATCAAAATCTTTGTTGAAGTTTCTAAAACTTTCTTTTAACATTGATTTTGTTTCTGAAATTAATGCAGTCTTCTTCTCTAGAGATTTTAAGTTATTTCTCTTTAAACATATACAGTGGTAAAGTAGACTAATGTAATAATCTAATTAGTTCTGTAGGTAATAGTAAAGAGAGAGTCTTTTATTGATCAAGTCACCAGAAATTTGGCATTGTTTAGGGCAAATCCTGACATCTGAGATATTATTTGTACATTAAATGCGGATCCATATTAATGGTGTGACACCATTTAGACGAATAAATTTGTCTCCGAAGTAACAAATTGAACCAATTAATTGCTTGTTTGGAATGAGAAAATTGTACATTGAAAGAAAGAAGTGGAGTCACTTTAATGGAAGGACAAGCTAGTGTATGGTTCACAGTGGTAATTAAATTTGCAATTTTTTTGTTTTTTTTTGTTTGAAGTTTTGTGAAAGTATGCAAATGTATGTAGTGACGTGGAAACTGGTAAAAGATATATGATAATACAATTATTACAATATTCAGAAAATAAATTATGCAACACATTTTGCCAACCATGAGTTTCAAAGATTGTTGATGAATTATCCCCAAAAGGTGCAAGCGTAGTGAAATATATTATTTGTGCACAAAAGTTTAGAATTATACTGAGCTTGATATGTTAAGCTTAAGATGAAATGATGCAGCATTTTGATACCACCTGCTAGCTTTCAATGAAAGTACATTTTTATTTTTCACAATGTGTTAATCCACTATTAGAAGTTCAATGAAGTATTTAAATATTTCATACATATTATATTCAATTCTGTATGACGACCTTGTCTCTTTTAGACAACTAGTTCTCAATTGTGTGAATGGAGTGTAGGGGGTCTGTACTATTGCTGAAATTTTTTTATATTGATTGATAACTTGATAAATTGATTGATCAATTGTTTCTTTTGTTTTTGTTTTTAGTCCAGCAGCTATTGTAGGAACCGTGCTTGCCATGGTGGTTGTTTTACTTGTGTGTGTCACACTCTGTTGCTGCTGCTGCTCTTGCTGTATCTGGAATCGAAGAAAAAATAATAAGAGAGGCAACCAAGTCAGATATAGTAAGTATACATCACTTGAAAGTGTCAATATGATGTACAGATCATTTTAAAGGGCCATTTTGTTGTCATAGTAAAGCCATCAGTAAACAGTTTAAATTGTCGTAATCTTGTACAGATAATTTTAAATGGCCACTTTGTTCTCTTAAAAGCCAACTGTGAATATTGTAAAGTGTCATGGCATGTTGCCCCAGGGACAATCAAGTCCCCTCCCCTCCCCCTCCCCTCCTCCCCTTTCCTTTGTTTTCATTTTGCCTTAAAAGTATATGATGAAATCAAAATACATTGTGTTTCATCCCATATTTCCTTAGGCCCCCTTATTGACACTGGGCCCCAGCGGGTCTGTACTCCCTCCCCTGGTCTTCCCATCTTGTCAGGCCTGACCCTAATACTGACCTATCCCACATTGTGTAACACTTCTCATGTTATGTCAGAGAATAGTACAATCACTGTGGCCTATATATTCTCAAAAAGTTATCTGTTCATCTAATTCAAACCTCTTCTAATGTTTACGAACTATAGAGATATAAGATATAAGCTATGTTTGTAGTACAGCATGGAGAAATTTGGCATTGAATATCTGTCTAGTTCACTGAATAAGCACATTATACACACAAAAGCAGATAAGTAGAAAAGTACACTGATTGTTTGAGAGATACATGCAGGAATGCATCACCATTGTATCCACTAGATACTTTAACCCTGGATTACATGGCTGGTTGGTGGTGTTTTCCGGTAAAAGTAAGAATAAAATGGAAATTTATATATTCAGACTTTTCAATACCAGTTTATAAATTGCTTTCTGAAAGCTCAAGATGGTATGAAATGGAATTGGAAGAATATTCAATGAAGCAAAATTGTTGATGTTAATTGGAAAATCCCAATTTTGTGGGCCTGTACCTAAATGGAACACTAGAAATCAAATGACCTGGTAAGGGACAACTAGACAAGAATCCTTATAAATTTGCTCGAAAGGCCTTATGTATTGCAATCAATAAATCAAATCAAGAAAAAATATGTTCATGAAAAGAAGCAAAGAGATCCATTCAAGTGGACTTATTTTCAACACGTATTGCACATAGTCAATTCAGTGTAGATTTTTTTAAAGTAAAATAAATACCAAATGCAAACGAGTGTAAAGATATGCAGATGTTTCAAAAGCATGCAAGCAAGCAGCAGGCAAGTGGCATATGTTGGAAACTGTGTCACACAGGCTTTATCTCCACTGTTTAATAGGGGAACCAATTTACTACAACATAGCATTTTGTGTGGAGTAATGTCCATGGTAGGTTGGTGTACTTGACCTTGTTATTTGTAGTACTGAAACACTGCAATCTGACAGTCAGATAGTACATTTACACTGAGGGTGTCTCTGGAACAAGTTACCAGATCACATTTGAACATGCTCTAAACTTTCTACATTCAAAAGTCTACTTAAGACCCATCTTTTTACTTGTTCTTTTGTAAATTAATCTGCTTTCTCTGTAAAGCGCCTGGCCCTTGAGCAGTGACTTTTGTCTACTGATTTGGCGCTATATAAGTCTCATTTATTATGATGATTATTATTATTTTGGGGGAATGGAGAAGGTCTAATAGTTAATTATAAACACCATTGTTTCATGAAGTTACTCTGTCCACAGCACCATTTCTTTCCTCAGGAAGAGTTTTGCTAAACATCATATTTCCCTGAAAAACTGTGTTCAATATACCATTGTTTCCTGAAATATATTGTTTCTCGAAGACATATCAGTATGGAAGACATGTTTTTCAGATTTTATAAGTACAATTCACAAAATATTTCAAAATGTTCAGAATTTCACAATGACACTTACTATGTGCATATGAATGAATAAAAGTGAAATATTTTGGTTTATTTAGTTCTGTTTCTAAATTAACAGTAGTTATTTCACAACACAATTATTCCACCAGTGTCCAAATGACATAGTGGCTGAATGCAGACTATTGATAATATATTCTTGTTGATTTAATTCCATTATGTTGTTTTCATACCAGCTGCAATTCTACAGCAATGAATTATTCCACCAGTGTCCAAATGACATAGTGCCTGAATGCAGACTATTGATATTATATTCTTGTTGATTTAATTCCATCATGTTGTTTTCATACCAGCTGCAATTCTACACCAATGAATTATTCCACCAGTGTCCAAATGACAGAGTGCCTGAATGCAGACTATTGATATTATATTCTTGTTGATTTAATTCCATCATGATGTTTACATACCAGCAATCATTCTACAGCAATGAATCAATCCTGAGAATCATAGTGTTGAGTAAATCTAACAGATATTACAAGTTACAAAGTGTCATAGCACTGAACGCAGATCCTGTCATATGATTTACTTCTTGATATTAGGCGACAATATCTCCAAATTACTTTTAGGGTAAAACAATTTTTATCAGCCGTGCATGGTGCTCTGAGCTTCCTGTCCCCTCCCACACCTCCCCTCCCCTACCCTCCTCACCCTATCCTTGTCCCCATGAGAGTCATCCTTATATCAACAGTCTTGTTTGTAGCAGACTAAATTTTATCATTAAATATCAAAACAAGTCGTCTCTCTCCCTATAGAAAAAAATATGCTTGACTGCTTTACTTTAGATTGTTGCCACGGTTGTATGTTGAAAACATAAACGTTACAGAATTAGATTTTCTACATGACGAACCATTTAAGATTATTCACTGCCCAAGCAATGTGGTAACCTTGGTGTATGCTAATGTATCATGTAGACTGCTTGTATGTATGTATATTAGATCCTCCTGCAAGCAGGAACTCGCGAAGAAGCCTCATTGGCTTATCAAAGCCGCAAGCTGACCAAAGTCAGTCTCTTACATTCATATTTAACGTCCATGATTATGAATTGTTAATTGTCAACAACTCTGTAACTGGACTACATACATTAATCTGGGAGTGACTCGAACCCGGGACCTTATGATTGAAAGGCACCGGCATTAACCACTGATCTAACACTCCAAATCTTTGATTATTCTTGTATCTTGTATCTTTGATTATAGCTTTGATTATAGCTTGTATCTTTGATTATTTGTCATAGCCAACAATTTGTCCGGACACAAACTTGTACGTACATATATAGTGAACCAATGCAACCGGTAGAAATGCCATGTGATTATGAGTGCTTCAATACGAAATAGCCGCCTGACTGAACCAAAGACCATTTAATGGGGCTATCCAGTCATATAGGCCCTAATCTGCATGGTCTGTATAACTGTTGACAAAACTCTGAATCAAAAAGTAACATGATTTGTGAAAGCGCAGCACTCACAAACATACCAACATGCCAGGTGAGTTATATGTAGACACATACTGCTGGATGATTGATATCAAAGTTCCACTTACGTGTGCATTTTTACCGAAACAAAAGCACAAGAAAATATGGTACTTTAAAACAGCTTGTTTGACATGACGATCTCTTCTTCATTAATTAATGTACAAATGAATTTATGGTGATATCAACACATGGTACCTCTAGATACTAACGCTGTTGAAGTTACTAAAACTGTTAGCAACAGCTTGTCCAGTCATGGAACTATAATATGACCATTGTGACAGCGCCCTCTGCTGATTTTGTTCGCAACTGGCTCATTGAAGTAGGCGGTTCCCTTTTAGTTCATAACCAAATTCCACTTTTCCAACATATTCAATCAGTAGTGCAATGAACGGTCTGCTTAAAAACTTAAAACAATTATTCTTTGTTTTCTGTTCTAAAAGGAGCAATGAGCTCAAAATGCGCACTGGCAACATTTTATCATAATGAAAGAATAAGTTAGTTTAGACATTACAGTATGTAAATAAGTATTGATATTTTTGTTGTTGAACTGCACACAGATTAAAAAACATTAATTCATTTTCTCTTTTGCACAAAGAAATCATCTGAATTAGAAAGGATCAATTACTGTCTTATACATTATGTATTAGAATAATGCTGACAAAATTTGCTTCATCATTGGAAAAAGGCAAACAGAGCTTGAGTCCTACTTTACTTTGAAATAGCTTTTCATCTGGGGGGGGGGCAGTGGCGGAGCGTCCATATAGTCAGGGTGGGGGCAAATGCCCCCCCTGACGGACTCAAATGGACTGCTGGAGCCCTTTTCAGCTTTTTACCACTTTTTACTAATTCGTGATTATTTACTTTTTTATTGCGCTCTCATCTACCTATTGACATTTGTCACATTTTGTTGGCGATGACCCCTATTTATTCTTCGTTTATCTGCAAATTAGCAAGGCCAGGAAAGGGTCATTTCCGGCGATCTAGGAAGTATCTTTACTCAAAAAATTTCTGTACACTCCGCGCCAACCTGTGGTGGCGCTCCGCTCAGATAGTGTCGAAAGCGCCCCTACAGACCATTCTCACCCCCCTTGACCAATACCCCTAGCTCCGCCACTGGGGGGGGGGGTTGGGGAATGACGGATGGGTGGATGACTGATGGGTGGTTGGCCAAAACTTTGGACTTGGTTGTGGCCTTTAAAAGGTCGAGGACCACTGCTTTACTTCAAGGGTAATATATACAACATCTGTTAAAGTTTTGCCACTCTCACACCATTCATAGAAGTGTTGTGAAAATTTCATAACCACGTTTCTAGTTTCAAATAATGCAAGAAGAACCCAAGATATTTGAAAATTTATAATTTGCATTTTACATTTGAACACTTAATGTGTCTGTGAGCTGTTCATGTTGAGGACTAATTGGATTCATTGGGGAATGCTTATTAGCTGCTGCTTATCAACCTTCGCTTTTGTGAGAAAATCTAGGACGATGCTTTATTTTCGTCATTTCAAATTGTATTTTAAGTAAGATTTAGTAGAACTGGTGATATGTCTTACAAAATACAAAAGATCCCTACCATCAGACAAAGCGCAAAATTTAATTTACTCTGCAATCCAGACTTCTCAAACACTAAATTAGTAATCTACAGAACAAACATTACATAAAGCCAGCATGGAGGAGGGTTCAAGAGCATATAATTCAGAGCATTTCAGAGCATATAATTCAGAGCATATAATGTATGTATGTATTTTAGATCCTCCTGCAAGCAGGAACTCGCGAAGAAGCCTCATTGGCTCATCAAAGCCGCAAGCTGACCGAAGTCAGTCTCTTAGATTCATATTTAACGTCCATGATTATAGATTGTCAATTGTCAACAACTCTGTAACTGGACGACATACATTAATCTTTGAGTGACTCGAACTCGGGACCTAATGATTGAAAGGCACCGGCGTTAATCACTGAGCTAACACTCCACGTCCCATATAATGGGACACATCATTAGTCATCTTCACAACTTTATTCCAAAAGATCAGAATGAGACAAACACCATTACCTTCAATGCTCACAAAATGCACAGCAGTAATTTCTCCAGCAGAATTCTGGAAAAACGGGAAGATTTAGGTTTATTGAACCAAAACAGAAGTCTTGGGTTTCTAGCGGGATTAAGGTAAACATGCAACTGGTAACGTAACGTCATCTCCCAGGAATAGTTTCTCTGTGTCCTAGTTATCTTAGATTTCACGATTACGATAGAAGACCTCCAAGACTTGCGGAAGATCTCAAGATTCTTGATAGCAACAGTGACGTATCATGTGCGTTCTCAGATATTGATTGGTTTGTAAAACGGATAGGCTCTTAAAGATTTCGACCTACTTTTATGAGTATTTTAAGTCTTGCCTTTCAATGTAATTAATGTGTTATATAGAATCGTCTCGAGTCAGGGGTGACTTAAGAAGATCCCTGTTTGTTTGAAAATATTGGAAGTAGGACTCGCCGACTCATCCCTTATAAGGCTAAATTTCAGTACCACGTTAAAAATAGACATTCTCTTCTGTTGATCACATTAAACTCTGTGAATCAAATAAAAGTATCATAACAAGGACGGATTTGGTCAAGTCTTGCAGCAACTACTTCAAGTTTTATGGGAGAGAAAAATTTTACTTCAGAATAAAGGTATTCAATTTATTTCACAAAGTAGCAAAAACAATACTTCAGGTTTTTGAAACAAGGAAGAGAGAAGGAGTTTATGGTAGAAATATGTTTTATGGCACGTTTTGAGTTTTTAGATGCAACTTGAAGATTATTTTCCCCAAATTGGTAAAGAAAACAGAATAAAAGTACAGAAGAATAATATTATAGTAATACCAGATATTTTAAATTATTGAGGGGGGGGGGTAGGGTGGAGTGGGGATCAATTGGAACCTTTGTTAATTTCAGTTAATGTTCCTTCGACTGTTCTGTAAGCATTATCCGTTTCTCAGGAAGTGAATGGTTGCGCTTTCCATTGCTTCAAGAAAAGATGAACAAAAAAACAAGTGAGAAAAAAAAATACAGCAAGTCACTCAAAGTCAGGTTATCAAGCAATCCAGAAGAATTTGAGAAAATTAAAATAATTTTTGCTGATTGACACTTTGTTTTGAACTGGAGCAGGCTATTTTACATCAACTAGACAAAATCATTTCGTATTTTGTGCAATACTTTGATCAGTAACTTTTATATCTATGTTCAATTCAAGTATATATGTAACCATATAATAGTGATAGAAATCCCCCAAAATACATTATTTGCTTATTTGAGCTGTAACTGTTGGTTTATGCTACCTTTCTCTGCTCAGTTTGTGCAAATTTGAATAAAGGTTTAGTCTCGCGTAATAATTTGCTCAATGATTATATCCAGAAAAGTAACACAACATGCTCATGCTTCATGGACAGCAGATTATTCGCTGTTTTGTAAATCTTGTAAACAGTGCAAAATCGATTCATGTGCAGGAAAGGCAGTCCTTAAATTTTCTGTTTATAGCACGAAAAATAATGTTTGGGACTTTAAAATGGATAATTTGATTTTAATCCCACTTACTAGGTCATGTATGTCATATGTGGGCCAGATTTGAGATAACAAAAGAGTTGTTGTTGCAACTGTTATTTCAAGTTAATCAAATAGCTCTCATTTCTCTCTGTAATATTGTTGCCTAATGTTAGTTGATGTGTGCAGCCAACTTTTATTTGATTACGAAAGCAACTAGAAGTTGAAAAGGAATGGAAAATTAGGTTTTGCTCTACTGACTAAGTTTTTCTTTGAATTTTGAACGAAACACAAAGGGAAGAAGCAAAATGATGTCATTGTTTAAGTTTGGTTTAGTAAGAGCATATATAGCTGAAACGGTAAACATACACTGTCGGGCTAAAAGTACTGAACTGGCATGTGTGTCATTTCTGTTAAGGTTGCTATCGTTGAACTAGTTTATATTTAAGTATTCTGACGGAAAAGGGGTAGCACTTGAGGGATACAGGGGAAGGGAGGGGGACCGTGGGATAGGGAGGGGGCAGCAAGGGAAGGGAAGGGATGGGGATAGTGGGGAAGGGAGGGGAATACAGGGAAGGGAGGGGGACAGCAGAGGTAGAGATGGGGCAACAGGGGAAAGGAGGGGGACAGCCAAGGAAGGTTAGTGGCAGCAGACCACTTGCTAATACACTTTTATCTGTTATCAAAAACAAACCGAAATGAACACAGTGCATTAGTAAAAGATCAACCTTAAGGGATATTCTACTTGCTGTAATTGATAGCTCAGCAAAGACGCTGTAATTTTTCTGCTTCTTTAGGTTCAAACCAGATCCTCATAGTATTTTGTATGGTAAAGATATGGATTTTATAAACATTTTGTGGTATTTTGTGATGATGCATCTGGTAAACAGCAGAGTGAATGATGTCATCATGACGATTCTGCTGAACCTGTTTTTATTTTTTCTTCATAGTCATTAACTCACTTATTCAAAGAAGAAAAATAATTTTCGACCAAAAAAAAGAGTAGAAAACTAACAATGAGATGGGGCTTTGTCCTAACAGTGTGAAATATATATCTTTACCATATAAGTGTAACATTGTCTGCCACTGGAAAATCCCTTTAACTTCATATCTAGGTATTGCCAAAATAAGAATATCATTATATTTAACTTCATATCATACCAATTTACAGGCTCTGAACTTGCATCTATCAAAGATGAGTTGAATATATTGGACATCATATTTTGTCTACATGCATGCATTGTGTAAAAAAAGATGTCTATGAATTTTTTCTTCAAATCTGTAGGGCCTCGATAACCAGTCAAGTTATCTGCCCTCACAGCCTTTCACCTGTCCAAACAGTCTTTCGACATAAACGTGGAAATTTAAAGAAAACAGCAAACATTCGACGGCAAAAAAACAGGCTGTAATGCTGAATATATCACACGAAGCAATATCAGGCACTGACAAAGTATGAATGTGAAATATAGCAGTTGCCTATTAATGTATTCTCAGTGTGAGGTATTTCTTCACCCCCCCCCCATCCCCCCCCCCCCCTTATTTGCAGATGATGCCGAGATATGTTTTGAAACCAAAGAAGGGATGCTGTTATCTCTCTTTCCCCTAAGGGAGCAAACTTTACAACTAGCATATTTGCATGGGACTCATTATGCATAGTTATCTCTTTGCAGCAGTCAGAAAAGTGATGAAAAATAGGAAAAAAGAGAAAGGCATGACACTGCAGATCTGATGAATGTTAAAAATGTAAGTGAGGAAATTGCTCTAGGAAGGTTCCTTTGAGATTGGGTATATGATTTCATTTTTCAACAATGTTGTTTTTGGTTATTCCCTGGGGCCCACTTTTAATAATGTTTTCGATTAATTTAATGTGGAAGAACGAGAATTTGTAGGAGTCTGATTGAGAGAGCTCTACAAAGATCTAGTATGTAGGAAAAGCAGTAACTCATACCAGCCCATGCATGCATGCATGTTCAACCAAATTGATACAAGTTGAATTTTAAATATTTTGATAGCTGATAATTTCTCATAGTATAGTTCTTACAACCTGCTGATTAATACAGGGTACACCATAACAGTCGACATTCCTAGACTGGCTAATTGCTATAATGATAAGCAGAACAATGGCCTCTTATAGGGTCTCTTTGTGCCACTCCCCTCCCCCCCTTTCACTCTTTCACCACCCCCATAGTTCTACTTTGTAAGTACACTAATAGTTAATCCTCATATAGCTACATCGATAGCTAACAATCTACCCAGCCTGGAAGACCAGTTTGTTGTTATAGCTGGCATATTACCGTCTAATAAGAAATCGACTCCTCCTGTCTGTCTTAAAATCATATTTTAATCTGATTAAGAACCACTTTAGATCCGTGTTAAGCAGGTCATAATTTGATTTTTAACATTCTTTGCAGCGTTTTTCAGGTTTTATGGGTTCTATTTCTTATTAAATAGTGGAAATAGTAAAGAATTCTATGTGTTAAAACTGCTACTCCTTCGGTTTTTTTTTTTCCATTTGCGTAGCAAATTGTCCATTTTGATTCGCGATGCAATACCGAATAAATTATTCCCAATTGAAGTGGTCTGCTGTTATGGTGATACATTGAAGTAAATCAATAGTTGAATAATAAACAGTAACATGAATACAGGACCACTTCAGGATAATTAAGAGGAGGGTAGAAGAATCAGACTCAAATTTATTATGTTTGTGCTAGAACGGGATACCAAGTAAAGTTATAGAGAGAATGTTCAGGATCTGATTCTCAACTTCTACAGTTACTGACGGCTTTTGTCATCAGATACGATACGGTAAAGAACTTTTCATCCGTAGGTAACATTGGTATTAAAGCTAAATGCAAGCCTTGTTAAAGCTAAATGCAAACTTCATCTTTTACCATGGCATTAAAGGAGCCTTTCCAGCTTAGTTGCCAATTTTTACAGCACTTTTATTAAGCAAAGTGGAGAATAAATTAAATATTATCAGTTATAATTGATTCATTTAAGTCATCTACATTTTTTCCTTTTAAATTCTGAAAATTTCTTCAGCCATATATGCTTTTTCAAATTAGTGTTAATAATAATCACAAATCCACACTGAAGAAGTAACCTTTTTTTTTTTGGCCTTTTTCTTTCTTTATTTGAAGAGGCACTTTAACTGTAATAATGAAGCTAATGAACCACACAGATTCTTTGGGAATTATTGTAATCGCATATTATCGCAGACTGTTTTATCAGTCTCAAAGAAAGATATGCTAAATTTTAACAGAAATAAACGTAAAGGGTTGTGTGCATTGAAGGTGAATGACCAACATAGATCTTATCGTACTTTTTTTTTACTGCGAACAGAGTAAGCACCCCATACATTGGAAATGAGACCCTTCTTATCTGTTCATGTAATCAGACTGCTATGCATATGGTAAATTTTGACTTCATTTTGGATTGAAGCAGTTCCTCTCTGGGATGGCAATGACTCACAGACCGTAGGGTGCCCCAGCCGAGGGTGTTAAATATTGCAGCTGTTTTTATCAGCTGAAAGGTATCATGATAGCGGAATTTATTCACGATAGGTGTCACAGATATCGATTCGTGTCGATCGCAGCGGTGGCTCAAACAGAATTACCGACCATTTTGGAGGGAATATTTTATTTCCCAGGCCTCTGTAAATATATATATAGGTTTCTATTTGTTTGTTGTTATGCTAATAAACAAGGGGATCACTGTCACGCAATGAACTCAGACGAAAGTTCAACAGTGCTTATTTATATCAAGTCTGTGCTGGAGGATAATTAGATTGCAATTAGGCACTGGATGATTAGCCTAGATATAAACGATGGTTATATTAACCATGTATGAAACTGAACAGGGTAGGGTGTTGGTGAATCAGCACTCACTAATGTTATATTAATTGGTTTTTGTTATATTAATTGGTTTGAATCTAAAAAAAGAATATTTTAGATTTATAACTCTCAATTAAACTTTAAAGAGTGATATGTTTAGGTTTTTCAAATGATTGATACACATAATAATTGTAATTAACAGCTTGAAGAAAGAAAAAAAAGATTGCAAAGTTTTGTGTTATAACATAAATTTGTTAGTCATTTTGGATTACAAACTCCCATTTAGCTGTGGGAGTGATACGTACAGATTACTTCAAATTATACAAAACATTGTTGCAAAATGAGGGACCAGTGATCAGGTTTTTGTATTCTCAGCACATTTCAGGGTTTAATACTATTGACCAAATCAAAAAGATTTCTAATTTTGTGTGTGGTGTGATTATGCGCCTACATTATCTATTCTCACGTTGTAAAGCAAATGCTCATCTTTACAGTCGAAAAAGATTATAAGGAACAAAAAACTGAAAATGAAAATATTGAAATACTATCAAGTTTAATTCCTTTCAGATATATATATGTATATATATACCCATGACATCATCTCCATTAAATTATACAGTATTTCACCCTCTAGATCTTCAGATTCAAACCGTGTATGACTGGCTTCGTTGGACCTGCCTGCTTTCCAAATTCAATCTAATTTTCTTTAGCTTTGCAGTAAGTTTCGTCAAAACTAGGTCTTTAGCCAGAAACAAGACTTAGGGAATCGCAATTCCCTGTTTGGGTGTCAAATTTGCATTCTGGGGAAGAGTGCTTCCATTTCCTTCAGGTAAAAGTTTCATTGATTGAGGGTACTTATACATGCCAAATGGTAGCGTTTGCGAATAAACACAACATTGCCTCTCGTCAAAACTTTTAGAAATTTTGATGGGTTTTGAACCGTAATTCTTACTCAAAAACATATTCCCCCCCCCCCTTTTTTTTGTACCTTTCAGTTGCCTCAGGGGACCAAGCAGTGTACAGTATATATAGATTGTATGACCACTTAAAATGTACATTTTGTCATTCTCTTTCTTCTTTCCTTTGAAAACCAACGGTCGTGTTTGGTTGTAACATTTGCGAGCTAAAACCTTAATGCAATGTATCACCGGGGGAGGTTTAAATTCAAGGCTAAACATAAGAGTAGCTACTCAAGAAAACATCTAGTAGAACCAACATCGGCTACGGCAGATATAATTTCTGAGTAAAAATGCTAAACATATTCTCATGCAAACAACTTGCTTCTGACAATTCTCTCATGTTTCTTGTGAAAAAAATGTGTTAAAAGTTGCTGTAACTAGGAAAGATGAAATATTACATCTTACATGCAGGAACAATGTTCATATCAAAGTATGCGATGGTATATATGGGGGAGGGAGGGTGGCGGGGGAGGGGGGAAATCAGTCATGTGACCATTCACAGTTTAAAGGTCAACAGTATTGGCCCCAAAATATGCTAGAAACTCAGTTAATGGTCACTCATGCACCAATTTCAAACAAGCATTTTACCAACACCCGTCAATAGTATTTTGATTTTATTATTTATCTTTATACTCAATATCTGCAAGACAAGAAACTAAATAAATAATAACTAGAGACTCAGAACCAAGAGGTAAAAACTTTCAGCATGTTTTAGTTGAAGTGCTCACATCACACAGTAATTGGCAGTTTATATTGCTGAATGGGTAGTGTATATTGGTAACAAACGATGATGCCAGACACCATATTTTCCATTTACGTTGTTTTTGTAACTTTAATAGTTCTCATCGTAACTGTTCTGTTTTTTTCTTGTTTTTTTTTTACTATATCCATATTTTTTCAGTCAAACTTCAGAAAAGGGAGATCCAGCTGTGACGTCACACAAAATCCCGCATACAATATTGTTGGATTCCGCTGAGATGACATAACATCTTTAATTTTCCTTAATTTCATTGAATTTAGTTAATTTTAATTCAATTTGTTTTGGCAACTTTCAACAAGTTCACAGCTGCTATTTGTGTAACACTTCTGTGTAATAGTTCTTTTTATTCAGTAAAGTGCAATGCCCTCCATTTGAGAAGAATTTTGTCCCCCTGAACATAACCTTAAATAGAACGCTGCCACATGTGCAAGACTGTATTTAAAGTTACACCCGGGTATGAATATTGTCACTAGATGCATCATTGGACAGTCTGACCTTGGTATGCTGCTATTCATAAAGAATTACTTGGCATTGTACGGTTTTATACCCAAAAAAAAATCAGAAAACGAAGTGCATTGACAGGTGGTGTAAACTGTTGCTTGATGGACTAGTTATCATTATGAGCAGTTTGAAGAGCCAGCATCCATTCTGTTGGTGTGAGGTGAACAGCAAAACGATGAAGTTTGTTGCGTTCGAAATGATAAGGATATAAAATAGCCTGGTATATATATATATATATATATGTATACTATGAAATTTATGCCTTTATGTTCACTATCAGTGAGAAATATTATTTTCAAGAACAAACTTTTTTGGACCTATAATGCTAAAATAAAGTTCTCTTTAAATATGGGAGAATTCAGAGATGACAGTGAAGTTACGACACCGCCGTGTGTTTGTTTCAGATAATCTTAATCCTATTTTTATTTTTCACAGATAATCTGGATGGAACAGTGAATACGACAGTTAGCACCGTAGCGACTCCATCTGACACTGAACGCCAACTCTATCCTCCATCATCGCCACCAGGAATAGCCTCGACATCAAATCCCCATTACAATTCACATGCACCTCATATGCCTCCCCAGCCACAACAAATGCCTCACCCAATGCCCCAGCCGTACCCGACATCGCCATACATCGGTGGTATAGAACCTTACCCTCCACAGAACAGTCACCCGCCTATGCCATCACAGGAGGCATACCCGTGTAAGGAGGAGGGTGGATACCCACCCCAGTCTTCTTCATCCCCGTCTATGCAAGCACCACCTCCGTACCACGATCCTCACCATCAGATGGGTGCTGCCGCGCCACCTTACTCTGAGGACCACCATATTGGATTTACCACTGCGTCTGCTCCTCCTCCTGATTCCATGCCCTACGTAACAAAGATTTAAAGTCGTGGTTAAGGGGCAAGCTGCCATATACCACTGACAGAGGAGAGATTGATGTTATAATGAACCAGCACCACACTAGTAAAAAACTGAGAGAAGCAGAAGGGGACAGCGAAACCTCCCCCGCAGCAAGTAAGGCTGGATTTATAATGAACAATCTCTGCAGTCCAACAGTGCCTAATTGTTTGAAATGTCCTATGCAGCCTGGCTACAGTGATGCTGCAGCCCCCCCCCCCCCAGCATCATACTTTTGGACTCGAAAGAGGCGGAGTAGTGGACTATATGAGGATTTTGCTATATTTGGGAGTGGAGTACAATATTCGACAACATATTGGAAGTTATACTTATTCTAGACATGAGTTGCATGGCTGGACCAGAATGGCATCTTTGTAATGATATTGTGCACTTAAATGCAACACTGGCCACCTTCAAGAACACATTCTATGTACTTTGATTGCAGTATACAGCTTTAATCTAATGAGTATTTAATTGCACTAACATCAACATTACAAATCCTAACTCTTGTAAATATTAAATGTGTGTATGGAAATGGTAGTCATCATTCAAAACCTAAAGCTGGAATTACATACAAACATGTACATATTATGTTTTATCACTTTTTAAATTTCATTAATTGGGTCCATATATGCATCATCAAAGCAAACACCTTTTCTGGTTTTGGGCAGAACACCACATAATTATGTATCAGATGTATTTTGGAGGAAATTAACTTTTCACACTGCAATCTACAGGTACCTCTATGGAAGTGGCTCAATGAAGTATTTTCGTACATAGTGAGAGCTATACACAAAAGCATGTATTTCGGACGTCATTTAATTATTGCCTTTAAGCTCATACAGGCAAGAGACAGAACTGCGCACATCTTTGGTACTGTATGATGACCCTCTGAGGCCTCTCGCACATCAGAGCCATTAAAAGCCCAATCGTGTCGGTATAGCGATTAATATAGATGTTGTGTGAAAAGCCCATTATTCATATTTAACTACCCACTTGAAGTGTCAGACATCTGACATGAAAATATTTAAGCATGCTGGGTGTACACCTTAAACATGCGCACTAAATTTATCAAGTAATATTGTGTGACAGGACCTGCTACCTCCCTCACTCTGACTTTCACCCCCCAGATGTACATGCTGATAGCCAGAGAGGATGCAAGCTGATACCTCCTCCCCCCCCCCCCATCCCCCTAGGTCCTTCTCTTTGTCTTACATTCTATCTATCGAATAATGGTGGATAAGATCACCGTTAGCAACACTTAATACGTTCACCTTGTATGTCATATTCTATACATTTGTTTTCTTCTCTGCTATCATCATCTTTTGAGCTTAGAATTCAGTGATTGGTAATCTTAAAAGGAACATTAATAACACACATTTCAACTTATGTTGGGAATGGAATATGCTAACCAACCCTCAAGGCCAGTACAGACAACGGCCTTTAAAAGGTCAATGGTACGATTGTGCTAGAATGTAAGCTAATGGTCACTTAATTCTCTTCAAACTTCACCAGAGCGTTTGCAATTACTGTCACACTCCAGCATTTTTATTATCCAAGCCATGTCTCGTTTTGCACTTCAGATTACATCTGAGAATAATTTAGAGGGTGATACCATCTGGAAAAAAATAAAATATATAACGATTCAGCGCTTTCTAGTGCACCAAAATTGGGGTCAACACAGATGACCTTTTAAATTGTGCACATATTTGCATATTTTTCTGAAACCTATAAACAGCAGGTCTTACTATTTTCTCTGCAAATATAGGATTATTTTGATTTTGAAAGAAGTCTGAGAAATATTAGTCTTGGGAGGGAAGTATTCCAGGATGTTATGGACCAAAGCAGCCGAGCTTTGACTGTTTTACCGTTTCACATAAGTCGGTTGCCGTGGCAACCCTTCCCACGAATTGACGCACAGATATTTGTGTGTATTAAAACAGTGAATATACAAAAAAATACAAGAAAAGAATGATCTCTTATCTTCTTGTGTAGTTCACATTCACTTATGCATCCACAGGAATGAAACCATGCTGGTGGTTAACCCGTTATACGTCAGAGGCAGTAATCTCAGTAACGAACAGACAGCCATTAACTCATTGCAGTCTTAATTAAACAGCAATTAAATTATTTTATCTTTGTGGAGGTGGCATTGAAGTTTCGGCGATAACAGAATAACGGTAGATACATATTGAACTCTTGTTCTGTCTTAGACCTGGTTATTTGCCTGTGATATCCTAAGAATTTGTCACTATTAATTTAAATCAGGATTTTTAAGATCATTAAAAAATTAATAATTCCAAAAAGTGACATTGGTCAAATGAAGACCATTCTTGGTGCATTAATGGTCTTTGAAGAAAGTTGCTTGAATATGAAAATGAAGGGAGGGGGTGGGTGGGGGAGGGAGGGGAAATGTATCTGGTGCATGTCAATGGACAGAAAAAGTGATGTAAGTGCAGTGCAAATTGCGCAGTGCAAATTGGTCAATATGAAAATAATTTCTTGTGATGCCTTTTTATTTAATTTAATGGTTTCCTTTCCCCCTCCTTCCCAGAATTGCATATCTCCTCACAAAGTATATTTAATCAAGTTGTGTGACCCAAACAATATTCAAAAGTTTTGAACTACCCAGCACGTAGAAAGGCGCATTTAGTGGTTAATTTATGGTTACTAGTGTCTCTGCCAATATTTGATCATATTGTTCTACGTGAACATAACCGCAGTTTTATCGTCTGCGTGAACCATCACAGAAGATAACAAAAGTGCAATATTACGGTGACCCCTTTTGTATATGAGATTACAAGAAAGTTCAATATGAGGGTTTGAATGTGTTTATTTATATTCAATAGTGTGTGTATTGATATTATTAACAGTGATAGAACTGACAGGAGCCCTCACCAAAATAATAGCAAATACTTCAGAAAATTATGGGCATTAAAAGCAGTGAAAACTGACAAACTTTCTGCCGTCATGGTATTATTGTGACTTAAACCAGCATTTTTATGATTGGAGGGGGGTGTGGGTGGGGTTAGGGGAGGGAGGGGTATGGTGGCAGAGGGTTACAAAGGGAATTATCTGAAGGGCCTTTAACTTTTGCTTTTTATGTTTATCGGTAGTTTGTTGCAGAGTTTTATATAGTGCGTGGTGAGTGACTTAACTGTCAGAATTGTTCTTAGTTTCATTTGTTTACTGTTTTCAGTATATTAAGTGCAATACCTGTTTCATACATTGATGTGAAAGCATGAGAAGGTATCTGTATAACCATAAAGTAATACAAACTCTGTTCACTGTGTCATACAAGATGAAGACCTCTGTGGTCTGGTCTACATGACTCAACGAAATCATGGTTCCATAAATTATTAAAACATTGATTTATATCTGTAGATTTCTGTTGCTATATTATGTTGGAATTCTGTTACACAGGGAAATAAATACATACAGGGTATTAAACCAAGCTTGATTTATTCTAGCTATGTTCCTTTCAAACTATTTTTGAAAACCTAACAAGGAAACAAAAATAACCTGGTTTACAGGTAGATTGATGTGTGTAGTTGTCTTCTTTATATATTTTTTTTGTGCTGCAGGAAGGCAGTAATCATGTTAAAAACATTAAGTTGTGTTTGTGTTAATTGTGATTATGACAACAAGATGCCTTGGATACCCCATAATATACACACATAATATACACACATAATTTATGTATACCGTCTATTGTGGCATATGTTGGTTAGACTTGTAAATTTGAAAAAAATTGTCAGTGTATACTTCCCTGGAAACGAAAGTAAAATATTTTGTTTCGAAAGATGCAGTTTGTATTTTGTATTTGCTGTAATCAGCTGGTTGTACTATTCTTTGGCCAATATTAAAGGAAGAAATTAAGGTCTGAAGGGGGGAAAAATACATTTTAATATGCTAGTGCAACATAATATACGTTCACCAATAAGGTGTCGTGTAGACTGAATTTTTTTATCCAAGTTCATACATAATTTATGTGAGTGCTGTATTATTGATGATGTCATCATTTTATCAAAAACAAAGAAGACAAACTGCTCCACACCAAATGGTAATTGATTGTTATTTTTTAGGGAAATTTCAATTGTAACATTATAGGTCATTATATTGTGAATGATAAATAATGATTTGATTAAAATGTCATATTTTGAATGAGTTCTACCCTTTTCTAGTATTTATTTTATGATTTCTGTACCCCTGCATTTCAAGTTATTGAGCAGCCCGTTGTGAAATTCAAAGAATGCCGCTCTTTTATTTATTACTGGCAACTCAATTGGAAAACATCTTTTGTGATAGCCAATAGGTGCTACCAAATATGTTAGAAAAAAAAACATGGTCACCCCATGCTCATCTTTTGAAATACAAGGATGTATGTATCCAATTATCATTTGGCAATGCCTTCTTTCACACCAAAATTTTTTTAATGTCTACTTTTAACCTTCCCTCTTAAAAGTTTTGAAAACAAATTGGAGGATGAAAGCCTTCAGGGAAATACTTGTTGATAAATTTTAGCAAATGATGATAGATAACCTTTATGGCAGAGGTGATTCCTAGATATGACATTTTGAAGCTTAAGCCCATTGAATTCCTCATAAATCTCAATAAAAACTTGTCAAGGCAAATTTTCAATTTAATGATGCATTTTGTTGGAGGATGGGGCCGGGGGGGGGGGGGGGGAGGAAAGATGAGATAAAAGCTCCTTTAGTGCCCTTCCCTGCTGTAACTTGCTTTATAGTTTGCATTTAGAGACAGTTGTAGACAATATGAATAAAAGAAAAGAACACTGATAAATGTATACACTGACTTTAAAATATGCTGTGCATGTATAATTAATACATGCACCAATATATTTGTGATTGAATGACAAAATTATGCAAATCTGCAAATGGAAGTCATGAACAATATAAAATGAGAAGGTTGAAGTACATTTTGACATTCTCAGCAGCATTGAACAAAGCAACTTAAACATTGGATCTGCCATATGAAAGCCGAGTCCTTTCAGAAAACCTCAAAATATGATATGTAAATATGAAGGTAATATTTGAACTTGACCTATAGGACACAATTATGATATTTCAAGAGAATGCAACATCCAAGTTGTTGATATTCACACCAATGTTGATAAAACTTTCCACTGCCTACTGAAATCAGCAGCAAGAAGTGTAAACTTTAGATTCTAAATTATTCACCAAGGACTTTGTGTTTCATTTTATTGAATCAATCTGCGGCTAGAAGGAAACTGAGCGTTAGTAATCTGTGAAATAACACAGAGGGAATCAAACTGATTCGATAATCTGGATCTTGCGAAAAAAGCAGAGGAAAAATTGTTGGAATTGTATAACTCATTGATGGCATTGCTTTCTGCTGAGAAGGGCAATAATTTTTTTCCTATGGCAAGAGTAGATTATTGTTCAATACAGGTCTCTCTCTCTGTCTCAGATGCACATTCTTGACTCAAATATAATTTATTACTCATTCCTTATATCTCAGCTCTCAGCAGTGGCAGAGCGTCCATACAGTCGGGGGGGGGGGGGCGGATGCCCCCACTGACGGACTCAAATGGACTGCTGGAGCCCTTTTCAGCTTTTTACCACTTTTTACTTATTCACGATTATAGACTTTTTTATTGCGCTCTCATCTACCTATTGACATTTGTCACATTTTGTTGGCGATGACACCTATTTATTCTTCGTTTATCTGCAAATTAGCAAGGCCCGGAAAGGGTTATTTTCTGGCGATCTTGGGAGTATCTTTACTCAAAAAATTTCTGTACGCTCTACGCCAACCTGTGGTGGCGCTCCGCTTAGATAGTGTCGAAAGCGCCCCTACAGACCATTCTCGACCCCCCTGACCAATACATCAGCTCCGCCACTAGCTCTCAGTACTTCACATCCAATATGTTGGTCTTACCCAGACCAACCTGCTAGAACATTATTGTTCAACAAACCTGCCTGATGTCCAACATTTTCTTGTGTTTAAGGTTCTAAGAATTGAGTTAGGCTTTCAATCACATATTACAAATAATATATTGTTTATAACAATGTATCAAACCAAAAATAATATACCTCAACTTTTCATATATGATTTATGTTTAATTTGGACAGATTATTTGGTGATAGTTATTTTCAATGCTATATATGAATATCGTTGTGCTGGAAAGTAAAAAACGGTTGATTTTGCAACATAGGTTAAGCCTCCTTGAAGCACCCTTCGCCAGAAATGATGTTATCTGCTCATCAAAATTTCTCCGTCAGTCTTCCCTTGGTCTCCACTCATAAACCTGCACAATAAAAAAAGAAAAGTTGATCATGAAATCTTAGTTCAGACTATTAAAGTGACACAGCTGAGCAATGAATATGCAACACATATAGGAGGACATGTATCTATTTGATTTATCACCAATTGTGTACAATGGGAAAGGAAGTCTCTTTATATCAAGTCTCACCTTTGTGAAGTAGAGAGAACAGTATAGACCTGTTATTGGCAACAGACAGAAAATTGTTTATGCAAGTACAGAGCTCGATCATTACCCTCCAAGAAAAATATTGTTATTTTCTTTTCTTATTTATGAAGTAACGAATCTACATAAATCCCCCCAAGGTGCCAGAAAAGAAGGATATGGTGAATAATTTCATGGCAAGGAATTTGATTTCATAAGTAAACATTCGAGGAATAATATTCCATGTCAAAGAATCATTACATATCATAATTATTCCAGTAACCGATTGTGTCCTCGGGCAAGGAAGGGGAAGTTGTTGGGGGGTGTGAAAATGTGAAGAGAAAAAGAGGTGGGGCTATTTTCCTGCCTGCATGAAGTGTTTGATGTTCTTTGATATCGGTATTAAAACATAATACAACTTCCCATTTCGTAGTATATTCATTTGATGATTGAGCTGCTAAAAGTATTTTAGCCTCTGCATAGACTTAAATGGAGACACCATGTCCTTGTATCAGCAACTACGGGAAAAGCCACAATTTAATTGGTTATTAATATTATTATCATATTGTATGGGGAAATAATGGAAAAATAACAGATAAACACAATATAAGCTCACTTTTTCTTCTCTGTGGACTTTTCTTGGTGGGTTACAAAGATGGGCTTTAACATTTATTTGAACGAAGGATAAGAAAGTAACTGCAGATTTTTATCTTCAAAACAGAGAAAGACAATAGCTTGAAATGTCAAATTGCAGATTTCAAAGAGTGACAACTTCTTCCCTATTGGTAAAAGGTCAAAATGTGTTGGACTCCATAGGAATGGTATTTCAATTCTAGATGGGTCACTAGAATAATTGTTTTTACCAACATATTTGGTTGACCAACATAAAAAGAGTCAAATGCTTATTATTAATAGTTTGCCTAATACAATCATGCTTTGACAAAAGAGCATTTAGTATATGTCATGACTCGATTAAAAAAGAAGTCTTATTTGTGAAAGGAGTTTTATTTGTGCTACTGTGTACATAACAGGAACAAATGTTTTACTTGGGGCTTTTACACAGATTGAGATCTCTGTTTTTGCTTTCATGAAAAGGTAAATTCTTCCTGATGTGTAAATGAAAAGGCCTTGTCATGAAACTTGTTTAGTAGTTTATACACCTGCAATCAGATGTTAGATATAGAGGGGTTGGAATTTGGAACACTACAGCTTTGGGGTCTCTGGGTCAATTAGGGGGTGGGGAGGGGGCAGGTATAGGCAATGATGGATCCAGTCAGGGCTTTGACCCATTAGAGAAATGCATCAGACATACCATGAACCTAAGAAGGCTTCAGAGTATGGGAAGGGGATGACATAACTGTACACGGGGCCCAACCTTGATCTCTACTCAGGCGTGATATATTCTATAGCGTCTTGAGACCAGAAACATAAAAGAAACATAAAAGCACACAAAACTTGTGATAATTCAGGTTGAATTGAGACCTGTCAAATTTATTAATATTTTTACGTAGCATCAAAAATATTTCTACATGCTACTGTACAATACTTGTAAGCACTGTTGATGTAATATGGACAGAAAATATTATTGTAATAAATATGAACAACCTTGTCCGACTGACTCATCATCCTCGGTACTGTGGAAAACAAACAACATCGTCTGTTTAAAGGTGGAGAGGGTCGCGACAAACTTTAGTACATAATGCAATTCACAATAACCTGAGCAAAAGTCTCCAAACATCTCCTATTGCATTTACAATAAAAAAAAGAAAAACTCCCGGCCCTCCCCAACCCCCCTCCCTCCCCCCCAAAAAAACCCAGCAACAAACCACCATAGTTATGCTTCACTCTCCAGCAATATTTGCACTTAAAAGTTTTAACGATACTGTAGAATGCATACCTGGTAATTACCAAAAAAAAAGAAAGATCTTTTAAGCTAACACATTTTGCACCATTACAAGTATAGTAAAAGCAAACCTATTACATGAGATAAATTATACATATCCAGTTTCATAGGTTTGATGATGTATTACTAGTATGACTAATGTATTAATTACTAATGTATTAATAGTACATACATATTGGGATGCTTGAAGGGAAGGTGGGTAGGGAGGGCAAATAGACTAAGAACATAGAGGGAAGCAAATACTTTCTAATAAAATTCAACATGATCTGAAATTATCATATCAGAAGGTTTCCATGTAGGGGTAGCAATGGAAAGCAACAGATTCCTGACCGACTAATTAAATTTCTCCATTTTACATCAATGCGTCACAATTTAATGTCAAACATCAACCGAGGTTACTTAAATTTGATTGATCAAATGATTAACTGGGGTGAGTGCTTTAAACAACTAATGCACACAAACTTTCAACAAAGTTTAGACTTAGATTTAATGAACTATTTAAACTATGATATCAGAAACCAATATTGCTTAAGGAACAAAATATTTCCAGAAAAAGTACCAATTACTTAAATCTGAACTGAAATACAACAACGAGAATCAGTTTGTAACATCCCTCTGTTACAGACTGTGACAAAAATTTGTGTAGTTTTAAGAGTACCTATTCGACCAAATCTAATCCCTGACTAACTTTGAAACTATGCTTCTGCATAATAACATCATACAACAGTAACATTATTTTATATTTAAAATCTCCTAAAAATATTGACGAAATAAATCCCATTTTTCCTGTATTTTTAATTTGTATTTTTAGATATTTTTCTTTATCACTTTGCTGTCTTCAATTGCATTTTAACTTGAAGCAAAGAGAACACAATATCCCTTGAAGTTGCCTAGACAACACTACAGATAAAAACATAAATGCAGCATCAGAAAGAGTATATTTTCATGACCTAGCATTTAAAGAGATGATACAGCAAATCTATTTCTGCAAACCAATCGTGAATCTAAATTTGTGAGACTTTCAAAATTATAGTCATTTTTTCCGGTGTTATTAATCAGACACTGTTTGTCTCAAGTCCTGACAGGTTCTTTAATGTCATGTTTGGTAATCTGACATAAAAACAAAAGTACAATGGGATGCATATAAGAGGTATAAATTATGACATTTTAGTTGCTCCTAGAAGGTTTAAAGATTCACCAAAAACAGTTTTTAACCTGAATTTACTCTGTTGAGTTTTCAGTTCCCAGTCATTAGCATATAGATGTCCCTGCTTAACACTGATCACAGTTGAGTTCATCTCATAGCAAGACTATTCAAGGCAGAAATAAGGGGGAACCCCTGGAGACTATCTTTAAGCTATTCCTGTGTATCAACAGTTCACAAGATCTTCCAATACACCAGTGACTCTTAGAGCATGCAGCAATTGTAGTAACAGCCGAACTCTTTGCATCTTTTATTTTCAAAGATACTGCAAACAAAATCCTTATAGAGGAGGCATAACATCCCTTCACCCAGTAAAAGCAGCAATTTGATCAATATTCATGAAGGATGATTTACATGTCATACCCATATATAATCAATATTCATGAAGGATGATTTACATGTCATACCCACATATAATCAATATTCATGAGGATGATTTACCCGTCTTACCCATTTATAATGGTTAAAAGAGATATCCATAATCTTTCTGTATCAACGTATAGCAAACTAAAACCGTTTTTAATCTTCAAACTTTTTACATTGATTGATAGAGTGATTTGAATTATTAACAAAATTTGATACACTGTATGTTATTATACAACCTATCAGACTATACCGTTTGCTGTCTTTACAATCATGTTTACAAGAATAAAAAATATGTCAATTTTTATCTCTACAATCATGTTACAGGAAGCAAAGACTGTGCTAATTTATAGTTTATATCCAACACCATGTGAGTTACCAGGTCTCAATATGATAATACTGATGATATTAGAATGCAGATTTTTTTTTTATTTTTCAAAATTGTTCAACTCTCTACATAGAAACTCTGTGCCCAAGCTGCATTTGTTATCTCTGATAAAACCAAAGAACACTTTGGTAAAAACATGTCAACTAATAATTAACTATAAAGATTTTTTGTAATTACCATTGTTTTAGTGCAGAGAACTGAGTAGTTTTTGTGCAGAAGTAGATCTCACAACCCTGAGAGATGACAGGAATTAATATCATTCATCATGTGGGTGTGTTTTACTTGCTTTCAAGATTCTTAACTGATGTTTATAAAATACATATTCTTCCCAGTAAAGAGTGTTGGATGCATTAGTCCAGTGGTGATTAAGGCATCCACACTCTTTTAAACCCCCTTCTCCACACACCCCCCCCCCCCACCGAAAACTATGCATTTCCCTTTAGCACAGTAACATTGTAAAACTGAAGCCCTTTAATGTATCAGATTGAAACACAAGTTTCTTTAAGTGATAGATTTCATTTCAGCTTGAGAAGAAACTCGACAGATAGAAAACGGACTATATTTCATTGCTGTTGAATGAAGTTGTTCGTTTGATACTAAAAAGTGCTTGTCGATATCAATGTATGTATATGTCACATTAAAATAAAAAAGAAGATGAACAGAGGACATCAAATGAATGGAACTTTACCAAAAGGAAAGAAACAAACTAAAGACATTGTGCTTTTATGACAACAAAGAAAGAAAAGAACACAAAAGTGAATGAATACCTATAGCATTGATAGATGTGATATCCACCCAACCCCCCACCCCCCCCCAACCCCATGCAGGGGATAAGGGTACTGCCTTCTTTACCAACAACCATTAACATCATGACCCACTTCAAGAGACATCTGGATCCCTGTATCTGCCGTTGGTCGATTTGTGCTTCTAAAATGACGAGCCGAGACAAACAATACAGGATTGGAATGACCAAGATGGAAGAAGAAGAAGAACATTTATAGATATGTCAAGAAAACAGACTGAAATAGAATGGAAGAGGGATAACAGAAGTTTGGTTCATGAAGAGAAGAAGAAGGAAAAAGACAAACTAAAAATTGTCTACAAAAAAAGCAATAAGAAGAGAGATGTAGATTAAGGAGCACCTTAACAGTTGAGAAATAGACGATATTGATTTACAAATAGTCATAGCACACTGTTTGTAGAACTGTTATTTGCTAAGGAGGAGGGACCCCGGTGGCTTAAAACCAAAGAAAATTACTCTAATAATGACAGTTTCACCCTAAAACCTTAGGTAGGAGACAAAGATTATCACAGATGTTACTCTCACATATGACATTGGTAACAACTATCCAACCAGATGCATGCAGGACACTTGTTCAGTTTTGAAAATGGTCAAATAATCAAGCAAAATACATACGGCCAAGTCTCGAGAGCCAAGAGAACTTATTTTGTAAATATCAAATGCCAGTAATATCAATCCTTCTTTTTCTCACGGACTTTTGGAGGACTCGCTCTACATGTGTATACCTGTGAACACTGCTGCAAATAGATTATTCTCCCTTCTAAGGATTCTCTAATGAGTGTTATGTGTTAGGACCCAGTGGTTTTAATGAAGGCTGTGACAAAATGCTTCAAATGCAGCCATTGAATAGAGGCAGCGGAGTTCTAAAGACTGTCTTTGAAGATTTGGCCTTAATTTTAACTTGCAGTCTGGCTACTAAATGACTGATTACCGAGTTGTTGTAAACTACCAATCTGACCATCTGTTCATTGTAAGGGTTACATTCAGAACTGGAAGCACATGTAAAGCAGAAAGTAGATACTAAAAACTAATACGAAAATATGAGGAACTGCATCTATAAAAGTACAAAGTAAAGCCATCCTTATAGAGGGAGACATTTGCAAATTCTAATAGCCACTGAGGACCCATCAATTCTTGACCACCCATCTAATGGCAAGCCTCTCAAACTCAAAGAGTTACCCAGTAAGATCACTGTAGAGGGCTTAGTACATCTGAATGTACTACAATGAGCATTGAAGTTATGCAACAACAGAACCTCCTAAACAATGTCTAACAAGACTTTGTGAATATGATCCTGACATCAAACACTGGTGGCAAAATGTGAGACAGATTGCTAGATCTGACAGATTACTAGATCTGCCAGATTGCTAGATCTGACAGATTTCTAGACCTGGCAGACTTCTAGATCTGGCAGATGGCTAGACCTAGCAGATTTCTAGACCTGGCAGACTGCTAGATCTGACAGATTGCTAGATCTGACACTGTAAATATGCAAGGTACCAATACTATTCCACTATGTATTTTTTAAACAGGAAGCTATGAAATGGGGGTAGGACTGTACATATCTTAAATCGGTTCCAGAACACCAAGCCAGAGGGCGTATAAACAAGTGAGTGCATCCCCTTTTCTCTTCATTAGATCTTGAGTAGAAATGGCCATTTCTACTCAATAAAATAGAAATGGCCATTTTTACTTAATAAATTAGTTCATTTCTCACTTTCTAAATCCGGCGACATAGCGGACCGACCTTGTCCATAGCTTTACAATTTACCGACACCAGGAAAGCAACTGAGGTACGCTAGTAACAAGAGTATCTTATTTTTCCTTTTTTTTTAACAGATAATGAAATTTCAATTATTTGCCTTATTTTTTTTTCTGTTTCTGCAATTACTCATGAACCATATCAGGTGATGAACAGTGATTCCTGGTAAAACCGCCAATCAATAGAATGAAAAATAGATTCAGTACTACATTATTACCAAGCTACATATCAGTTTGATTATCCTACTTATCCTTCACCATGGTACCTATGGTACATACAAACACAGTGGTGATTACATCATTGTAGAACAGTTTAGCATATCAATTCATTTACTAGAACACTGGAGGATGGTTCATTGTACTTACTACAAGCAGGGGGGTGGGTCTATTATGACCGAGGTAGCCGTCAGTTTACAACCATCAAGGTCCCTATCAATTACATGTCCCTCTTAGCTAGCAGATATATCAATTCATATAGCTAGCAATTACCAAACAAGTTAGTTAGCTAACAGCTCACCCTTGATCAAGAGAGCTAGCTAACAGTTCATTATGTCATATATCCACCAACTACCAAGCTAGCTAGCTAGCTATCAGTTTACAATGATAAAGGTAGCTAGCTGCATGCTCATTATAATTAAGCTAGCTAGTGACATTCCAGTTAATTATGACCAAGCTAAATAGCTTCCAGTTTTATGACCAAGATAGCTAGCCACAAGTTCATAGTTACTAAAGCTAACCACCAAGCTATCAGGCTAGCTATCCGGTCGCCTACTCTTTGTGATTAAGCTACCTAACTACCAGTTCATTACGACCAAGCTATATAGCTACAAAAAGTTACACTAACAGCTATTTGTACCAGACTAGATATCTACCAGCTCTCACGACTATCAAGGTCGTTTGCGATCAGTACATTACCAAGTTAGCAAGCTCGTCCTTGTGGCCAAACCTTGCTTAACTGCAACTATAGAAATGCCAATGACTCTATAAATACAAAACTAAATCTAGATCTACGAATGATTTTTTTGGTCTTACCACTATTCAATGTGTAGTCACATTTTGAAGGCCATCGCCACAAATCTGAGATCAACTAATAATCAACAAATTCTTGGAGTGATCTTTGTAAAAATCTCTAGCAAACTTTTGCCTCTTGGATGCAAGGACCAAATTTGCATATATTAGTAACTATCACCATGCTTCCAGCAGGGCCCATTCATGCACAAGGCAGTCACATGCCAGTTGCTATGCTAGATGGCTGCAAGTGGTTGCTAAGGAAGATCACAAGCTAGCAGTTGCTAAGGTAGGTGGTTACTGTCAACAGTTGCTAAGTAACATGACTGCTATTTGTTGCCAAGGTAGATGCCTGGTGTATCTTTCCATCAGTGTGACTCTACCACTGCCATGTTTCTTTTACCAATTTAGTGGAGCTAAAGGTCAGCCAGAGGTCAAGACCGAAGCCAGGAGTGTTTCAGGCATTCAGCAGCGGTCGCACGGCGGGAAGGATCCACTTCTAGCATGGGGAGGAGAAACTCGGCAAATTCTTTGGCGTCTTTGATCTTCCATTCGTACTTGTCCACCAGGACACGGTAGAGGCTCCACGGTTTCAGTTTGGTGATGTGTCGTAGTTCACCTGTTTCAGATGAAAACATGATAAATGTGTCATGTGGCAGGCAGGTATAATGACATTCCTGGATAATCATTAATGTGCGTGATTTACATTGAGCATTCCCCCTCTGTGATCTGCGGCTTAATTCAGTGCAGGAACACACTTCTTGTGTTTGTGAGTTCACAGCAGTGATGAGTGGCACTGCTAAGGGTCCTCTTACAGTCTGTCTTGTCTCTCAGGGTCAAGCCTGGACTAACAAGTAGACTCTTTCTCTCTCTCACAGAAAATACATCAGTTGAAGGACAGTTCTAACGAAATCACAAAAGTACTAAATGCAGGGGTTGGTGTGGGGGAGGGGGGTTTAAATGCAGGGGTTGGAGTGGGTTTAGGGAGGTGGTGAAGGATGGCTAATAGGGAATTAGCTGTATCTGGACTACTAGGCCTGCATGTCCTGCATGGCACAGGTACGGCCAGCAGTACTTTTAAATGTCTTCCATTAGAGGACATATTCCTTTAGATTAATGGACATCAGGAGGCTTTACAGTAAGGGATTCATTATCTGACCATTTCTACCAGATCCCTTCTGTTATGGGGCAAACCACACTCATAGTTACTCTCCCTCACTTTTCTTTTTTTTTCTTGCTTCTTTAACCAAAGACTAATTTGGACTTTCCGCACGTGAATTTAACTTCCACATAAAGACTACATACTACACAACATCTCAAAGTTTGTAAGAAGCCATCTTAGTTGCCCTGTGGCCAGATGGTTCCTTAGCTCATCAAGAAGTAGTGACAGACTCAGTCCCAAAGGGTCCAAAAAGACAGCATTGGAAGAAGAATGGCAATCTCTGCGAAAAGTTTTTTTTATTTTTTATTTGGAATTTGTTCTTTGGCATAATAAATGGAATAAAAACCACTTTACCTTTTTTATTAAAGAATTCTCTTGAATACTTTCCTCCCACGGCGATGTGTCTCGGAATAAAACCCAGTAACTCTATGATATGTGCGATGTGATCTAATGGAAAAAGAGAGAGCAAGTCAAAAAGGGTCTGTAATAATTCAAATCATGAATTATACCATCAAACCTTCCAAAGTAGTTGACTGTTCTGACAGGTGGCAATATCACCCACTGGTGAGGACTGAATTGAAATGGATAGCTAATAGTCTTACCCTACTATTTCTGTTTATTTCTATTCAACATCTGAATTATGTTCAAATCAGGTCTGAATTAGAATTAATCATTCAGACATAATTTAATCCAATATATCATTTTCAATATTCAGTTCAATATGACATCGTGCATCATCCATGTACCTACACACACTCTAGTATACATACTGGAGGCAGCTATGACAGAGAGCATCATACATGTACCTACTATTTCTGTTTTCTGGATATTTCTAATTTATGGAGGACAAAGCAACATTACTGCTGTAATGACAGCAAAGATATGTATTTGAACCTTGCTTTCCTGCTAGTTTCGGCATGTAACCAAAAACAGTAAAACGACACACCTCATGTCCACGTAACTTGACAGGCATCATAACTGCAGTAGTGAGGTCAACCTGGTCTCATATGACTTCTCCCCTCCCCCACCCCCTCCCCTCCCCAACAACTTGCACATTGTAAGCATATCAAGTCAGATAACTAGAAATGAGATTTATTCCTCACCTTCATCCCTGGTGTAACTGTTTCCTTCTCCTGAGTGGGGGTCAAATAGGTAGTCACCGGTCACCAGCTCAAATGCCTGGTTTGAAGAAACATAACACACAGAGGGAAAAAAATCAACTTCAGCGCCATAATATATTATGAGAAGTGTGAAATTAACAGCTGAATATGCTGCGAAACTAAAACTTCTGGGTAAACAGAGAGCTCAACACGTTCTCTTTCTTGAGGCAACCATAATGAGGGGGGGGGGGGCACAAGCAGATAATCTTCTTTGCATTTTCTCAAAAGTTGCTTGCTGTTTAAAGAGACAGTTTTTTATTTCTGACTTGCTCATGAAAAAGAGAATAAACAAGACTGAAAAGGGTTGCCCTGCCCTCTTTGTGTAGGCAGATATATGTAAATGTTTACAGTTTACAACTGACAACAAGGACAGTTTCGGTTTCAGCACAGAGAGTTTCGTTGCCTGCGCATTTCCAATACTTGAAGGGCAGGCATTTGTCGACAACCTATTTGAGAGTCTGAATAACTAACCATGCAGGCGATGCTCCAGATATCAGCGGGAGTGTCGTAGCCACTGCCCAGGAGTACTTCTAGTGCTCGGTACTGTCTGGTCTGGATGTCTTCTGTGAAATGGTGATACTGAAACAGGAAGAGAGCGATGGTACAAGAATAACCACAAATGTACATTATATATATATTAATATATTTATAATATAGATAGATAGACAGACAGATTCATCAATAGATAGATATACAGATAGATAAAAAGGCAGACAGATAGATAGATAGATAGATAGATAGATAGATAGATAGATAGATAGATAGATAGATAGATAGATAGATAGATAGATAGACAGATTCATCAATAGATAGACACAGATAGATAGACAGGCAGCCAAACAGATAGACAGATAGATTGACAAATTAGAAGCACATTAACAAGAAAAGGTTGATCAAGAAAAGGTTATGTTTTATGCTTTTTCCTCTACATTATGTCAATAGATCAAACATCTGTTGCAATACTAATGCAAACAGGTGACGGTACATATTAAAATCACATATTGGACTGGCAGAAGATGTTACGTTGATTAATGTAATACTTACTGTCCAGCAGGCATTGCCGAGATCAGCTAGTTTCACTCTCACTTCTTCCTTGCTGCCTAGAGGCTCATTTGATTCTGGAAAGAAAATTCAATAACATCATTTCATTATTGTTACCATTTAGTGAAAATCTTTCTAAATGTGCTGACTTAATTAGTACTTTTCCAAGACACTCCTGCGACAAAGTCCCCTTGTGTTTCTCCTTCCTTGTCTGTCAAATTCTTTTCTCTTAAATCAAGTCTTTCATCAACAATGTAGATGATAATTCCTTATATTTTTATCTTTACTATTTTTCATGACTTTTCTACAATTCCTACAATTAAGTCCCATCTTTCCTTGCCAGTCAAATCCTCTTCTTTCTCTCAAATCAAGTCTATTATCCATAACAAACACCACAAAAAAAAAAAAACCTTGTGGGTAGCAGCAAATGACCCTCTGCTTCCAAAAGAAGCCATCCTAAAGTATACAGGGAAAACAAGAAAAACGACAACTTACCACCAACTTCTTTGCAACCCTGAAAGACATCGTCTTCGTCGTCATTAAGCTCTTCCTTGGTTAATTTAGCCCGTCTTGTATTGCTCATGTTAGGTCCTCTTGGCCCATTCTCTTGCGGTTTCTCCTTGGGTATGACATCGTTTTTATGGCCGCTTATTCCAGAGGAGTTACAGAGGCCCTCTAAACCTCCATTGACATTAACCTTAGTACTATTTGTCTTTACATCCGACGTAGCCTTTGCACCATTCTTCTTGCCGTCCGAGTTTGCATTTGTCGTTGCTTTAATAGTTACATCTTTGCTACCACCTTTCTCTTCGTCGTTGGTATTGGATAAAATGTCCCTTTTGTCACCCACCGCACTTGGCGACCCTTCTTCCCCCTCTGTCTTCACCGCTGGTGCGACTCCTGTGTTCCCTGAACCCTCCTCGATCTTATCAGACCCGAGTGCGTCCCCTTCGTCCGTCCCCCCGTTACAATCACCGTGCTTTAATGAAGACTTAGACGGTTTATCCTCTTTTAATGAATCAGAGGTCGCATCGTCAGTAAATGTTTCTAACGAGCCATCTCCCGTCCGATTCGGTTCACTACCCTTGATTGTCTTTTCTGATGTTTTTCCTCCTTCCTCTCTATCTTCACCGTCTTTCTTTCCTACTGAATCATGTTCATTCACTGATTTCTCCCCCTCCTCTTGAGAGGTTGCGATCTCAGCCTTTTCTTCCACTGCATTGACGCTCTCCTCGGTAGATGCGGGTCGAGACTCTTCCGATTGGAGGGATTCTGGTTTATCCGTGGAAGTGGTGGACTCCTTGCTCTCACCGGTAGAGAGTAAGTCACCATTGCCCACAGCATCAGGCACATTGTTTTCATTTGTATTTGTCGTCATGGCTAGGGTGGAGTGAAATGACCAGTGTTAAGCACAACCATAACAACAATGCAAAACGCCAACATTACATAAATGCATAATACCTGAAGGTAACCTACTGTGAGCTTAGCAGGCACCATTGCAATTAATACACAATTTAACTCATCTTTGGTTCACCTTTCCAAAGTTTCCAACCAAATAGCATCCTGACTTCAATGAAGTAGTTCTGTAAATATCACATGCTTTGCTCATACCAACTTACTGTACCTAGACTTTGGATCAACCTCTGAGGAAAAATAAATTCCTTTAAAAGGTGCAAATCAAGAGTCTAATTTGGGCAGTTTTCAAACTTACAAGTCTCTTTATTCGTTGTTTGTGCTGCACCATCTTTGATACCTTCGGAAGGATCCCAAGTTGTAACATCTTCCTCTTTCACCTTGTCCGTCCGTTTCTCGTGTTGACCCTCACTATCGTCCAAGCCGTTGCATAGGGAGCTAGGACCATCACCACGGTTACCCAGCTTTATCTCTTCGATGACACCATTCTGGCAGACCTGATCAGAAACAGCCGTGTCCCCTGACCCGCTGCTGTCACTTGTTGATTGGACGGTCTCTTTATCTGGTTCTGGGTGGCGCGGTTGATCTAGAAGAAGAGGGAACAGATAATACGCTTTACTTTGGAGTTTTTCATCAATATTTCACTTTCAGCATGTATATCACAATTTCAGTCGTCGGCTCAAAATAATGTTCACAGATATCATTTCAAAGTTCATTATGAAGAGCCAAACAAGTCTTTTGTGCCGCAGGATGACAGGATGTTTTCATTCTCAACTATGCCAAAGCAATAAGAATCTGGAAATGATTGCCCTTTCACTAATAAAGTAAGGAGACCAAGTCCCCCCCCCCCACCCTCATCCCTGTAGAAAAGGGGAAACAAACAATAATTAAAAGATCGATACCAGTGTCTGTTTACTTTGCTCACTTTTACAGTGAAACAAAAGGCTCAGATTCAGAGAGGAATTCCTTTAATTACTTTAGACTGACAACATGAAAAGTCTAATCATTTTTTAGTAGAAAAGTCAGATAAATTCTGTGACAAACTGAACCAACCAACACTTCAACTACATTTAGCTTCCTATCAACATGGTAAAAACAAAACGATGACATAATTTTTGAAAAATTTATATGCAAACTGCATGGTTTTTCAAGCCAGTCGAGGAGGTATGAACAAGTAGCAGTTCATATAACGATTAAATACCGAATAATATTACTAATGAGCCCTAATCGACTAAGAAGAAAAACAAAAATATGAACAGTATTTTTCTTGTGTGAGTGAGCAATGACATCACATGGTTTGGAACAATGCACTTTTACAAAGGGTAATAGTAAATTAAAAGGGGAATTTAGCTTTATATTATTATCTGTGTCCTCTATTTACTAACCTCAACACTTTTGTTCCCTTTTTAAATACTACCTATATATACTTGAACCTAATATTGCAAAAACAACCCTTGAATCCATCAGTTCAACAATAGTTTACTAAAAAGCACAATGGTGAACTGTCGACTTAACTCGAAATATCAACTGTTATTCATTTCCCATCTATCAAACATTGCTCTCACCAGCAAATGTTTCCCAAAAATGATTGCAAAAAAATCCATCACAAAAAAGAACTAATTTTTTGAAATTTTACATTGTCTTGCTCTCAGAAGAGGAAGATTAATCTCTTTTTAAAATGTCACACAAAGCCATCAAACTCCAGACCTAATTTCTGACAGCCTTTTTTGAAATAAAAGGTCTAAAAACCCTTTCGCTTAATTTCCCAGACGTGGCGTTTGTCGAGGGGCGAGTTAAATCTCTAAAGGCTAAGCGGATTCCACATCTGCCAGTTGTCTGATTCATGATATACTTTAATAAATCCAGAGAAGTACTTCCACATATCTTTGTACAATCAATCCATGACATCTGACATTTCCTCACTTATCATAAGATCTGTTAAAAGTGGAGAGGACTTTATGGAAGACATAACAGCCAGCCAACTGTGTTACTTCTGGCCATGTAGAAATCTCTCGGACAAATCTTGAGTTATCGCTGAGGATAGCTGTTATGTGTATGATAGATACATTATTTATACCATTATCAACAAAAAATCTGTACGAACTCAGCTTGTATAAAGCTTTTACTTCTCTCTTTGCTTGACAAACACACTTGCTTCAGAGGTATGACCTTCACTTTTCATTCATATCCAACACAAACAACAAACGCGAGGCAACGTGTATGATGGATTTGGATTGTAAAACCCCTTGTGAACAATAAAAACCCTGCAGAAGGCTTTGCCAATGGCAAGAGAGGGAATAATAGGGCTCTATAAATACTTTTTGGAGGAGTTTCGTGCTATGTAATTACATTTCCGGATTCTTTGTAGTACATACGAAAAGAAGGTGGGATTCACATGGCATCTCAAGTACAGGAGGTGGAATCAATACTGGGTGGTAATCTAGAACAAAGACAGTGGAATGAAGGGGGTGGAAGGGGAGGGGTGGGTGGGGTGAAGATGAATGGTATACACAGTTGAAATTCAATTCAAATTCACCGCTTCAGGTGACAAGAGGGTAGGTAACACACAGACTGTCATGAGCATTCAATAACAAGCAATGACAACGTTCATAGAACCAAACAGTACCACTTACTAAATGAGCTGATATATCAGTAACCTTCTTCTAGTGGTGGATAAATTTGAATCCAATAAATTTGACACTTTTTACTACATTATACCATTGTTATGACTGGACATTTCACTATCATTCAACAATCCTTTGTTGAATTTACAAATGATGATCAACTTTCTTAAAAAAAAGGGGAAAAAAGGTTTGTCAGGAAAAACTGTAAATTGATATTAAATGTGACCACACAGGATGAATATCTGAATAGTAACCACCCAGTTGGGACAGTTGTACTACTGACCATAAACTACTTTCAAACTCCCGATACTTTAAGGCACTCATACTGACATTATGAACATCCTGTTTCTGTCAGATAAAGGGTTCCAACCGTCCATACTGCCGGTACGATGATTACTTTAAGGCACTCGTAATGACAGTATGAACGGTAGGAACATCCTGTTTCTGCCAGATAAAGGGTTCCAACCGTCCATACTGCCAGTATGATCATCACTTTGAAGTTTGACATCCAAGTAACTTACAGAGCGGTAGCACCATTATAAAATGCTGCCAACTGGCTGTTAATAACAATCCAACAGCACAAATACTTTTCTTTACCTATCTGTGCATCACCGGGTGATTCCTCCTCCTTCACAGATTTCTGTCTCTCTGCCTCTGTCTCTTCTTCACCTCCTTGTCTGACGGTGTTCCCTGTTTCTTCCTGCAGCCTGTCTTCTCCGGTGGTCTCTGTTGGTCCTCTGTCTGCCCCTCTTTTTTCTTCCTGCAGCCTTTCTTCTCCGGTGGTTTCTGTTGGTCCTCTATCTTCCCCTCCTCCGTACATGGCCTCCAATGCCTCCGTGTTCACGGCCGTCTCTTCCTCGGGGGAGTTATTGTTACCCCTGTCCGCGTCCTTTGCGTCGTCGCAGTTTTCGTTTATATTGTTCATCGCCTCTTCTGATAAACCCGGCTGTTTCTCCTCGCTAGGGGTGGTGAGTGGGGTGGCATTGGGGGTGATGTCGGGGGTGGAGCCTTCCCCGCTCTTTGACGTACTCCCCGTTCGGTTTATTCCTTCTCTGTACTGTTGGTCTACGTCTGGCTCGCTAGTTTCTGTTGAGAAAAAGATGAGCATAAACGATAAAAACTGAAAGCCATGTGACAGAATATGAAACAGAACCTGCTGCAGGAGGGGGAGGGGGGGTGGAAGCAAGGAGAGGGAGGCAAAACTCATCTTCAAAAGTTGCCATAC